>JAOWBN010093149.1:0-19939 GCA_028565015.1 Pinguicula moranensis
TGCGCAAAACACTTATTTCGTAAATCGAGGTGCTTATAATCCAATTATAATTTTTAAGAACCTGCGCAAAACGGGCCCTTACAACTAAAGCGCGCAACATTAGACGAATTCGGGTGGGACAAGGTATTAAGTTTGATTTTTCCCGGTTATTTCTATTTTTTATTGTTATCTAACTTTTCTAATATGTTTTGTATTAAACAGTTTACATATGTGTCGTATGAGCATCATTGGTGGAGTATGATCGCGTCCTGGAGGTTGATATTAGATTATGGACATATGATGATCCTATTGTCTGTTTTGATATCATTGAATTTGTGTACTGTAGGAATTTCAGAATCTATGATACGTGTCATATTGCATCTTTCGTGAGGAAGCATAATAAATTGTGTGTAAACATGTAAACATGCAGAGTAAAAAATCAACAATTCCTGTCCATGGATATTGCTAATTTGCACAAATAATACAAGGGAGAAGGAATTTAATACCTCTTGAAGAATCTCTATTCTTGAGAATAGTTTCCTTCATTTGAAGTGTTCAATTGTCCACCCTCTAAAGTAGTCCATACCACCACTTTACTTGAGGCTTATACATCGAGATATATAACTTTATATATGAGCACAAAGAGTGCTAGCTCTACACTTCAAGGCTTAGAAAGTGAGATGAAAATTTCTCCAAATTTTTAATCATTTTTCTCCAAATTTTGCTCTCGGGTTCTGCAAAAATTTGGACAAAAGAATTTCTCAAATCTTCGACCAATGCTAATAAAAGTGCATAAAAAAATCACATATAAATGTCTAAATGTGTTTGTAGAGATTTCCATAATTCTTTAATACAAACATATGTCAAGAATTGATTAACATTTGATCATAACCTTACATGTGTTTGATCCTGTGACAACTGACTGTCTAGGTGTCATGATTTCAAAAATCAAGGTATGCAAGTGTACATATATCCTAGGGGTGGCCAAACAGTTCTAGGATTTCCCGAAAACCCAAAACCCGTACCATCCTGTTACCCGAATTCCTAAATTTTTTGGAAATTCGGGTATTCAAGACGGGAACGAGACCAAATTTCTGGTCCCGTTTATTTTTGGACGAGTTCGAGTAATGTCCATACCCGTCCTGATTACCCATTTTTAGGCATATAATTTTGGGAATTCCTGAAACTCGTCCCGTCCTGTTACCCAATTTTTTTGAGAATTTGGGTATTCGAGATGGAAACGAGACGAGATTTCTGGTCTCACTAATTTTTGAGACGGATTCGGGTATGGCCAATACCCGTCCTGAATGCTCGTTTGGCCACTCCTTTATATCCAACATTTAGACATGTATTGAATCTTTGGATAACTCATGCATATGTTTCATGATTTCATGATCCAAACCATGCGAATACACTTGTGTAGCTAAATGGAGTTTTTATGTATTTAATATACATCCCAAAAACTTTCTAATATTATATTTGTGACCCCATTATTTCGTACAAGACCTTGAAGTTTCAGAAACTCCAATTTCACCTTCATTCTTTCGGTCATTCCAAAAATTCCCCTAACTTTCGGAAATTACAAAACTTGCCTAAACCTTTGGACATTTCGGAAACCACCCTAAAGTTTTGGATATTATGAAATTGGACCAAAACATTTTCGTTCATATCATAATAATACCTCAAGGGAATGATGTTAATTTGTGTGATTCTATAGGTTTTCAATAACTTGGCAATGAACCTTTAATTCACATAATTAAATTATGTTTAATGATTTATACACTTATAAATCATCAACCCCTAATTCAAGTTCATAGACCATGAGTCAACTCTAGCAAAATATCATGGACCCCAAGCATTGAGAATAGTCATGGGACAAAACTATCCTATCAAGAATTAGTTGACCTTTCACCTTTGATCATATCCCCATTATTTTATATTGAAGTTATTTTTCATCCTCATAAATATACATAAGATTTTTTGTACCGGAAGTCATGTCTATTAGGTTCTAATTAGAAACTCTTTTTAATAAAACTTGGGCTTTGCAAAGGCTTTCATGATTTCTTACAAGTGTAGGGATATCGACTCCTAACATTTTAGGAGTGGTGATCCTTTATTGATCACTCACAATCCTTCTGTACTTTAAACCACTTCCAAAACTATCCATTGATGATGTAACTCCGGATAGAATCAAAGAGTGACCTCCATACTCAAGATATTTATACGGTGATCTCAAATCTAAGGATCACTTACACCTTCTATTCTTTAGAGTATCAACCATTGACAATATTGTGATCTCTATGTGGGTCAATCCTATGTACTTGTCTATTACAAGCATCAATGTTTCTAATTTAAGTGTCTCCGCACTATAATTGATGAGATCAACTATTTCCTTCAAAAGGAATTGGTTTAGAAAATGCTAACCTATCCGTATTAATGATACCTTATCTCACTAATACTATGGTTAGTGATGTTTAGTATTGATAATATAATTAGAGTGGTCTCATCACATCCTTTCGTGCACTCTAAATTATCAACACTAGGCTTTACTATTTGGAATGCTATATATAAAGCAAGTAAATAATCAAATAGTAAAGGTTGTTACAATCATATATACAATATTAAAGTAGTAATACAAAGGCCTAAGGTGATTAGCCTTTGAGCATAATACTAACATGTACTCGAATAGAGTGTGCCGCCAGTTCGACCTCTATCATTCGGGTGAAAATCTGAAGTATATGTTTGCACTATATTCTAGATTTGTATCCAATCACAGACAGGGGCGAAGCCAAGGCGGAACCATGGAGGTCATGGTCCGCCAATGATTTCAATTATTTTATACATGTAACTTTTTTATTTTTGCAATTTAGTCCTCCTAAAATATTAAAATTATATTTATTTTGGATTAATGTATAAAGCATGTTTAGATCAGTTGGTAGAGAGCAATACCCTTAACCTTGAAGTCACGTGTTTGATCCCATTGGTTGTTTTATGAATTCAATTTTTTAGAAACCAAAAGAAGAAAATTGAGGTCCTACCGGGAGTCGAACCCTTACAGCTCGATTCAAAGTACAAAGTGCTGATCACTACACCGTATAATCTTGATGGTGATTTATCAATTCTAATAGACATTGTTTTCATATTTTTTTGGATAATTTTTTAATATATTTTTTTACAGTTATTTAATACAATTATTTTTAATAGTTTAATGTTTTGCTAGATTGGTGGTCATTAGCTTTATCTTAACTAGGTATGAAAATTGAAGGGGAAGGTTTGCCGACGAAACAGATAGAGACAATAACGACGGTGATGATGGAAGTCCTCAATGATAGTTTGAAAAATACTTTTTTATTCCTTTGTTTCAAAATCTGAAATGCAAAAAGTAAAGGCACCTTATCGCTATTTGTTCCATTTTTCATCTCTATGCATTTGTTAGTTACTTTCTTATTAATAGATTGATTCGATTTGTTTTGACTGTTCCAATTTTTACCGCAACATCGGAACGTATATACTCGATTGGATCAAATCTGACTCGACCCACTCTGCTCAAATAAAAAAATTGCATCCACCCTCATTTAATTTTTTGGCTCCGCCCCCGATCACAGACATTTGCTTTTGGATCCTTCCCATACTTTCGTGCCGTCTACATGGCAAAATAAAAAATCTAGGTACACATGTGAAAAACGTTTTGTAGAAATGTAATCAAATTCCATGTAGATTACCTCTATTGTGTGCGAGCATGGGACCCCATAACGAATCCACTTACCGCAAGAATAAGTTTTAAGGGCCAAGTTAACGTGATGTCGTTCACCTATTTTGTTATTTTTCTTACCAATTTCAACCATTGTCTCGTTGGCATTATTGAATGGGGTGACCTCATGCATGCGAGAGCGTCTGTTGGCTCATGCTCAAAATTTGGCCGTATCACCCCAACATCCTTCCTTGAATCACGTTCATCATAAGTGGACATTCTGCCCGCCTCATGAGAAACCACTTCAAACATCTCTTTTGTGTTGCCTCGATAATAGGAAGCCTGCGTACACCTTTGAGCACAAAATTCATTGTCTCCAGTCTCCACTCTATTTGAAGTAGTTGCCCCCCGTCCCCAACCCCCATCGTGAGACATTGTCCATTTTGAGACATCAAATTATTCAACCAGTATATGCTTGGTTATTTTTCCGTCGAAATCCTGTAATTAGCCTCAGAAGTTTACTGGATTTTGCTGCAGAGTCGCTCTCCATGCCTTCCTCTTCAATTTCCTGTCTCTGAACTTCTGACTGAAGTTCAACATGACATGGCACATACAATACAGATGGATACCAAATTAACCATTGAATTCCTCCACATAACGAACAGTTGCTAGTATTCTAGTACCTCTGTCAGAAATTATTCAAGTATAACGCTCAAGTGTAACGTGCTCGGCTAACAGTTCAAGAAATCATTTCTAGTCTTTGATGGTTTCTTCGTCGACTAATTCACATGCCACTGGTATAATTTTTCCTACACCATCTAACGCAGTAGTGACTTGCAACTTGTGCTTAAATGTGCAATAGATGTGAAAGTCGTCCACTGTAATAATTGGTCTGCAATACTTATATGCACCAATACAAGGGTTGAATGTCCAAAACACATATTAGGACGATTTGGGAGCCATCATCACTAAGCACACCTTTGTGTCTATATGCGACCACATTCGTAAGGTTTGCCTTTTCAAGGGCTCCCAAGTATTCAGGTGCCTTCGCTCAAATTGATAGGTATCGTATACCATTTGGATTGCCCTTTGAACTGCGTACTAAGCTTTCGAGTAGTTTATTTCAAAATTGTATTTGTCTTTGATTAATTGCATGACTTTATTAGCTGAGAATGCTACATTTTGAATAAATAGTCGTAAATACAGATTAATAATTTAATCATTACTATTTTCTTAAAATAAAATTGTATTGAACATTACTTGAATTTTTCTTAACATGACCTATTAACTCGTACGCAAAAAATGTCCATGTTTGATTTCAATGAAACGGGGACAAATTCGTCTCATCGTAGGTGTGCACTATATGCTTTGTGATCTTCCACTTATCGGTTCATCATCTAATACAACCGGCGAGAATAATTTAGATATTTTTTGGGATTCAGTGCGCGGACACATTATTAGCCACCGCTTATAATTACTCTTTCGTACTTAGAACTCTCTTCGAGCAGGCAAGATATGGTATTTACGTACAACAGTTGCACGACCCCCTTGTCACTAAATATTAATCTTGACGGAGCTCAATGATGTCTGGGTCAAAGTAATTGGATCTCAAGCTTACGGGAACATCAATTGAGTCACATAATACATCATCTGTATCATGGAAAAAAGAAATGTCTTGATTCAAAAAATTTCTTGGGTATATGGCATTGACTCTAACACATTTTTGGATAGATGTTGACGCAGGAGAATCTGCAAAATTATGAAGTAATGGGGGCATATTTCTAATTAAGGCTGATTTTAATATTTTGGGCATATATTTGGCTACGATTATCAGAATCGCGCGTAAGACTTCAATTCGGAAACTTCTTTTTAGTGTGCACGTTTTCTCTGAATAAGTCATCTTTAAATTCTGCTATCTTCTCTTTCAAATCATTAGTTTTAGTTAGTTTTGCTATTTTTTGTAATAAATCAATCTGTCAATTAGAAAGGTCAATTAATCCCAATTTGGGCCTAATTTTTGGCAGAATGCTTGTTTTGATTAAAACTTTAATTATGAGTAATTTTTTAAATTTGCCATTTTTTGGCAAAATTCGAATATTCAGGATTTTCGGCTATAAAGTCTAGCTTGTGGACTTAGTTTTAAATTCATTGAATTATTAAAAAATAAAAATTGAAATCCTAAAGAACATTTCTCTATTTTTTGGGCAATTTCTGTTGTTCTTCCTTTCAATTCATCTGATTTAACTAATCAGTAGGATAATCACTATTCTGCCCAGCGTTAGTTGGTATCAGGGCATCAACATCTTCCTAGGAACTCAACATGGTCGAAGCTGTAGCATAGGAACGTGGTGCACAAGATTGTGTTCGTGTTCGTGGTCGTCGTAGGCAAGTTTCGAGTGAGGAATCCCAACACCGTGATCGCAATGTTCTGCACATGATGATGATTGAGAATTTGACAGCCAAGTCACAAATTTATCCCAACGCTTAATAGCGCAAAATTTGAAGGCTCCTGACAATTTAGAGGAATTTGAATATTTCTTGTTTGTTGAGTCGTATGGGGAAGAAGATTTGGATGACAACTCTGAGTATGAAAGTCCTCCTATTTTCGATATAAATTCAGATGATATCGAAGAGAGAATTGAGTACGGCGAGTCACCAGGTTTTCAGGTTTTCACTTCTCTGATTATGTTTTAATGGAGAATTTAGTGAAGCAGACCTTGGCGGCGCCGATCAAGTTGACGGACCAATTGCCCATTACGCTTATCTTGGGATCCTGGTGGCGCTATTCTAAACTCGAGGTTGAGTTCTTTCCAACCTAGGGAGACTTATGTAGGAGAATCTGCAAAATTAAGAAGTAATGGGTAGAGACAGGCAAATGTGCGTGTCGGACTGTCCCGGCACGCACCACACAGTTTCCGGGATGGATTTTCCAGCCTAGCACATGTACATTTATAAAATGTGCGCGTGCCAAAAAATGCACATTTTTTAAATGTGCGTACCTAGCACGACACGCATAAAAATGTGCTATGCCGGGCCAACTCGCGTGCAAATAGATCACGCACGTTTGCACGTTTTTAATTTATAATTTATAATTTTTTTATTATTTACTAAAAATAATAGTGTAATTTAAATGAAATTTTTTATAACAAAAAATTATGGTGCGGGCTAGACCGCACCGCACGCCAACTTGCACGACACGCACGGTTTGCCGGCTATATTTTTAAGCCCGGCAGTCCCACGTTTAATAAAACGTGCGGGTATTACACACACGTTTTATAAAATGGGCGGGTATTACACGCACGTTTTCTTGAAAAAACAAATTTGGCCCACACGCATGCACGTTTTAATACGTGTGATTTAGACACGTTTGCACGTTTTTTCAGTGCGTATCGTGCCTAGCCTGTTTGCACGCACAAGTTTGCCTGTCTCTAGTAATGGGGGTATATTCCTAATTATGGTTGATTTTATTATTTTGGGTATATCTTTGGCTATGGTTATCATAATCGTGTATAAGACCTCAATTCAAAAAAGTCTTTTCAGTGTGCACGTTTTCTTTGAATAAATTGTCTTTAAATTCTACTATCTTCCCTTTTGAATTATTAGTTTTAGTTAAGTTTGCTATATGTTGTAATAAATCAATCTGTCAATTAGGAAGGTCAATTAATCCCGATTTGGGCCTAATTTATGGCAGATTACTTGTTTTGATTTAAACTTTAATTAAGAGTAATTTTTGAAATTTGCCTTTTTTGGCAAATTCGAATATTTAGGAATTTCAGCTATAAAGTTCGGCTTGTGGACTTAGTTTTGGATCATTGAAGTGTTGTTGAATAAAATTGAAAAACCTAGAGAATATTTCTCTAGTTTTTTCAGGCAATTTTTGTTGCTCTTTCTTTGCAATTCATTTGGTTTAACTAGTCAACAGGATAATCACTTCCTGCCCGGTGTCAGATGTGTAACCATTTCAGGCACATTGTCATCATCCGTTCCTAGTTTAGATCCATTCAAGCCATCTGCATCTCTGTCCCCATATGCGTCTGCATGGGGTTGCTCAAGTTCTTCTTCATCTAATTGTATTTCGACCTGGGCCACTAAGGAAGACTCACCGTATTAAGTGGATCCAATATTGTAAGGAGCATATGTATTACCAACAGACAAATTGTTAGTTGCATAGCTACGTCCAACACCAACATTGTATCATGCAACTACCGGTACATGATGCCCTCCATAATTGTTTGTAAAATTGGCTTGCTAAACTATATCACGATAACCACGTTGAGATATATACAATGCCCGTATCTTTATCTCTGGTTCGCCAGTTAACCCAACTATTATTATCGTGAGATTGATGAGGAGTCAAGCTCGTATCAATATACCAATTCGTGTTTTCTTGATTTGTATCATCTCCCAACTGGTACGGTGCCGATCTCCAACCGGGATACCAATCATGTGCTCCTTGTTTGTTATCATCTCTAAAGTGGCATGGTGTACTTAAAGTTAACGATGGACAATGTCGAAATCTGTACTGCTATATTGTGGCGAAGCGATATGATCATCATTCATATCCTGCAGATCATGTTGTTGATGCCAAAACAAATAGAAAAAGACATTGCTCAAATTGCTCCGGATCTGAAATTTAATAGTGATTATATATATATCATTACACTAAGGATAAAAAAATTAATAACACATATGTAAGCGTAATCAAATTAAATATCATGAATATAAGTAATAATTAAACATAAATAAAAAAAAATAATAGTAATATTAATATTATTATTTTTATTAGTATTAATTGATTAGTAAAATAAGTAATGTTTTTAAAATTGTATCAAGAATTATTAAAAAAATATGAAATTGTACAAATATGTATTGTATTACCTTCACTCAACTAGAACAAAAGTTGATAGAATTCTGTGGGAAATTATGTAAATATTGGTACAAGTTTATAGGCGATATGCCATTAAATCGATATATTTTTGGGAGTTGGAATGGCAACTATTTAAACAAGGTCCAACAATACAGCTTTGCTTTCTGAAGCCGGAACAAGATAGTGATTATCCTATAGGCTCGAAAGTATAGAAAATTGCAGGAAAAATAACGAAAACAAGAACTTCTCCCAAAAGAATCTCGAGCGGTGCTCTCGGTTTCCAATTATTTTATTTTCTTCTCAAAATTCGATAATCAAAATGAATCCACAAGATTGACTAAAATAGCCAAACAATTAACTGATTTTCCGCAATTTGCCATAACTAACATAATTACGTAAATGTCTCCAAATCAATCAATCAACATAAAAACAGTAAATTGCTAATAAATCCGTAATAAGTTGACTTTGGGATTTATTCTAAAAAAAGGCAGGAAATAACTAAAACGCATTTTTCGGATGGAAAATGACTGAATTTGCGGAAAAGTCAATGGCACATCGAGCAAAGGTGCAGCTTGGTGCAAGCCAAAGAGACGAATCCAGCGAGTCGTCACACGCGCCAATCGATCAAATGTAGCCAAAGTTATGGCTGATTATCTACAGATGCTCCTGCATCACTTGGATTGGTACTGCACGTTGGCCTCGACGTGTGAAAAAATCGATTTGTTCCTCCACTAGCAGCAGCGGGACTATACACGAGAGCCACGAGTTGTATTAAATATTCAAAATGTTCCTCGAGAGGAACATTAGTGAGCCCATTATTGGTAGGGGTGGCAATCGGGATTCGGAATCGGGGATCCCATCCCGAACTAGATCAGGATTAATTTTTCGGTCCCGATCCCGACTCGAGGCCTGAGGTTCCGAAAAGTTTTGGGACTTTGGGTATCGGGACGGGCCTTGGTAAACCCGAGGCTCGAAATATTATCATTTTTATTATTTTATATTATTATTTTCTATTTTCTAGTATTTTTTAATTTTTATTATGAATCGGGATCGGGTTGCCCCGAAGCCCGATCCCGAAATTTTCCCCCCATTTTTCCAAACCTGATCCCGACCCGAATTTTTTTTAGGACTGAAATCTCAGTACCAATCCTGACCTAAAATCCCGAAATTCTGTAAAAAAAAATCGGGGCCCGAGCCTCGGCACAATCGGATCTCAGATTGTCCCGAGGCCCGATGACCGTTTGCCCACCCGAGTCATAAAGTATGTGTTGACTCATGAATTGGATGGATTGGAATGCAATCAAGTCGAGCATTTGTTTTCTTATTTATTAACATTTGGATCAAACAGAACTAGAGGCCGATGGAAGGGGGCGATGACCCCCTCTCAGTTTTGAATTTTTTGTTAACATACGTATTTTTTCATACGCAACTAAAACCTCACAATTGTGAGGTCTAGGGATCCATACCAGCTTGGGTCGCAAAACGGAAACGGCCTCTTTGTATAATTACAAGGGTAAGGCCGCGTATATCAGACCCCCCAGACTCCAACTTAGTTGGGAATATACTGGTTAAAGTTGCTTATTTATGCGTATTTTTTCATAAAAAAATATATACAAATTTTATGTGTAAACGGTGAGGAGCCAATCATGTTAAAAACTAAGATTTGATATACACCTATTTGTTACTGCGGATCGTGGCTGCACCACAGAACAAATAGAATTGCTGACCCAAATGGATTGTTTTTGGGTTTGACAAGACGATGTATGAACGGGAAAAATCAAATCAAACCAAACATACCCAGTATATCCCGCCTTTCGGCAGGGTCTGGGGAGGGTAGGATGTACGCAGTCATACCCTGCCCTCTATCAAGAGATCAAGAGACTGTTTCCGTGGAGACCCTCGGCTCTTCGAACACGCCCGCGCACACACACACACAAAAAAAAAAAGAGAACGAGATGAGAGGTGGATCGATGTATGAACGGGAACATATCTGCATTCTCTTCCAATTATTTACGACAACATATGCATGGTAAATGAACTTGCGAGGAAGAGAAACTTCCTGTCTTGATTCCAACGAAAACCAAGGAATAATGATCCTGTTCCTAGAAGAGATTAATATTCTTGCAGAAAGAAAACAAACATAGAGAAGCAGCTTATGTTCATCCTAGAATCCACGCACAATTCTTGAGCATGCTTTCTTGAACCAACGAAGGCCCTTCTTTAAGGAATTCTTCACTTTGCCTTCAACCCCATACAATTTATAGCTCGCTACCCTCTTCTTCCTCCTCACCTCTGCATCGCGCCACAACCACAATGGTTTTCTCGTTTTTGACCCGTTGTTAGGAGATGAACGAAGATCCGAACCATAAGCATACGCCATTCCTGCCCAAACCGACCCGACACCCTCTCCACGATCCCTCGAGGAGAAAGGATCTTTCGGAGGGGATGGAAGGAATGGGCGATAAGGGAAACAAGGTTTAGAGAAAGAAAGATAATGGATTTTCTAGTTCTGTTGGTATGCTTATCTTGGCCAGAGGTGGAAATTCATTTGGCCACAAAATATGGACGAAAATGATCAGGGGAATTCAGTGGTAGAAGTGATTTTCTCCAAACTAAACAAACATATAAATGTAAATATATTCAGATGTTATATATACACAAACATTGGAGTGTTACAATCTCTTACTGATCTTGGTTCTTGGTTATCGTTAGTAAACAGGTAAAAGTTGTTTTCTCTAGCTATATTACTACTAACCTCATGGATAACCAATCGCTATGATCAAAGAAAGCAACTGAACGCGCAGTAAAGCCAATGATGATCCTTCTCCCGTTCTTATCATCCTGGTAGCTCATTCAATTACAGCATCAACCACTCTTCACTTTTACTCTCCTTCTTGGGCGTTCTTGCATTTCCCATATTCGATATCTATAAAGATTGCATCAATTCATAGAGGGAGAGAGAGAACACTTTGAACAAGAGAGAGGGCGATGGATAGAGTGCATACACTGTGGGACTTCCATTCGATCATTTTTGTTGTTGTTAAGCAAAATTTGTATTTATAAAACTATACACATGTTTCTACAAACCTCCCACCCCACGCCTCCTGGACAAAAATGCTACCAACGAGGCCTGGGATCTTTGGTTAAAATGATCCATAGATCCAGAGCCAAAATGTACAATTAAATCATTTCTGATTCTTTCCTTCTCGCCTGTGCCAGTTTAGTTTGTTTCCTTTTAAACACAACCTGTCGCCACAGTTTGAACCATTTAACTACATTTTAGGTCTTCAACAATAGCATCAGATCACCCTGTGAAAGCTTTTGACCGTGTTAACTGGATACTTTAGCCCCATTCTCCATCTCCTGTAACCTCACTGCCTCTGGATTTTTCCATTCTGTTTTTTCCATGATGGTGTTAGTTTCTGCACTTACAATCCGTATCACATATCTGTGAGGTACCTTCCTTCCCATATCCTATTCACTCCTTACTGTTGTAACTTTTTCTCGAATCTGTTTACATGGCTCCTGCTACGCATGCGATCAGTTGCGTTAACCAATCTGTGAATGTGTATTCGAAGCCATGCTTCTTGAACCACCTCCAACTGTATTGCTATATTTTATGTTAAGTGTTCTCCATGTTGCTTTCTCGGTTTGTGAAGTGTACCTGATTCCTTTCACTCCATGTTAACCACTGCATTGCCATCCATAACGTCTTCCATTTCTCCCTGTCAAACCCTACTAGACTCATCTGTAAGAATTGTTCAAAGGGTGGTGTTAAAATATGATCATCAATGATACCTAGCCACCCCTTGATTCTTCTCCATAGTGCTTGACTGTAGGCACAATCCTGGAATATATGTTGTTCGTCCTCTTGACTTTTATTACAAAGCACACACTGTTTTTGTTGCTCAACCCCTATTATGCCTCTTCTCTGTAAATTTTTCTTTGTTGGCAAACGTTCCTATAACAATTTCCATATAAATATGGACATTTTTTGTGTGTGTTTGTTCCATACTTGTTTCAATCTTGCTCCTCCTCCTCTGTATATGTGTTTTGTTCCTCTCGTGATTGTAGTTTGCAGGCTTTCTTGATTGTGTACTCTCCATTTGTGTTTTCCATATGCTAGTAAGTATCTCTTCCATCTTCTTGTAGTTCTGTGCTGCAAGCACAAGATCAAGTTAGATAAATCACTCACCTCACCCTCGGATAATCTCCTCGTCCACTCCAACTTCCAGACCCATACTCTTTCGACCCACTTTCCATGTTCTGTTGTCATTTTTTTCTCTCATTCTATCTGTTATGTGTCCTCCCTGCTAATATACATGTGACCATCCAATTATCCTCCAAAATCTTAATCTTCGTCCCATTCCCAACCTTCTTATTTACATTGCCATGAAACCAAGTTTCCTCTAGAACGTTTTGTATATTAGCCCATGTTGTTGATGGTCTGGCCCTTCCTCTTCTTCTTATTCCCCCATCCTTGTTCTAGCATCCTCACTTAGTAGCTCCCTATGCCCCCTGCCCTTATCCTCCCTTCCTCCCCATATTTTGATCTAATCACATCCCTCCACATTTCACTTTTTCCAAATATTCTCCCACCCCACCTTCCTTACATTGACTTATTGAATGGTTCTACCCTTTGATCTCCTAACCCCTCTCTTGTATTGGTAAACATACTTTATCTCATGAAATCCAGCAAACTTTTTTCTCGTATGGTGTCCTCCCTCCCCACCCCCACCCCCCAAAAAGAAGAAACTTTGGCTACTTTCTTGTTGAGGGGTTATGGCTTTAAGGGTTAGGTCACAACTAAAGTAGTGAGATATCATGGTTGACGAAATTGAGTTAATCAGGACAATCTTGCCTCCAACCGAGAGTTGATTGTTTTCCCAAGATGCCATTACTTTGTCTAATAACCGGTTTCCACATTGCAGCTTTCCTTGGATTTGCTCCCACTGGAAGTCCTAAATAAGTAAAGGGAATCTCCCCCTTCTTATAATTCAAATATGTGGCCATAACTTCCATTGTACTCTCCTGCAAATTGAAACCAATCAAGTTACTTTTATCAAAGTTGATCCTCATGCCTTATACCATTTCAAAATTGTGCAACACTCTTTTTATTGTTCTAATATTCTTCCAACTAGCTTCAGTAAAGAGAATAGTGTCATCTGCAAAATGCAAATACGACACTTTCACCTTGTTCTGTCCTATTACGATTGACATATATAACCGTAAAGACTCTGCCTTTTGTAACATTGTTGTTAATCCTTTTGCAACCATTAAGAACAAGAAGGGGGACATTGGATTCCCCTGCCTTAGAACTCTTTGGGGATGTAATTCTTGTGTTGGGCAGCCATTTATTAGTATTGAAGTTGAAGCTGTTTGAAGAGATTCTCTAATCCACCATATCCAACAGTTTGGTAGGACCATCTTCTCTATTACGTCCTCCAAATATGCCTAATTCACCATGTCATAAGCTTTTTTGAAATCAATTTTCAAAATCTGGGCTAACCGTTTTTCTCTCTTCATCTCTTCAATCAGTTCATTGGCTATTAGTGTTCCATCTACCACCTGCCTTTTACCAATGAATGCCATTTGGTTTGGTAAGATGACTTCCTCCAATACCTTACTAAGTCTACTAGCTAACACTTTAGATATGATCTTGTATAGGCATCCAATAAGTGTTATGGGACGAGAATCTGATACCTACACCAGGTTCTTACTTTTAGGTACCAATATTATATGTGTTGTGTTTGCCATTCTTGGTATCCTGCAATTCTTATAGAACATTGTCATCATCTCAACTATCTCTCGTTGCATCATTGGTAGAAAGTGTTTTATAAATGCAAAATTAATCCCATCTGGACCTAGACTCTTTCTACTCCCACATTCCTTAATGGCTTGCAGAATTTCTAGTTCACTGAAAGGGGCTGACAACTTCTCCTTTGAAACCTGAGATATCGATTTTAGATGTAAGTTTCCTAGTCATGGTCTGGACTGTTGCTATTCCATGAACCTGGTTTCAAAATGTTTCTTAAAGCAATCCTTAATCTTCTCAACATCATCCAACCATATCCCCTTTTCCCAAACACATTGAATTGAATCTCTCGTTGTTTTTATCCTTACCCAGTTGTGGAAATATGATGTGTTAGCATATGCTTGCTCTATCTAATTTATCCTAGATTTCTGATACAATATGCTTTGTTCCTGCTTTGTCAAAACATACAGTTTCTGCCTCCATTCATCTGCTTGAGTTGAACTTACTAGGCTGATTTCTGTTTTCTGTTTTCTCTGCCTGCTAATTCAGGGTTGCTAACTTATCTACTACTCCTTTCTTTCCTCTTGTATATCACCCTTCTCTGTCTTAGCCCATTCTTTAATTTGGGTTCTCAAGATCTTCATCTACCCTTTCATTCTGAATCCTGCATATTCATTGATATTTATTTTGTGGTCTTGTTTATCATCTCATTGTACTCTTTGGATGCCAACAGTAATCCCATACTCGCATTGGTTTTTCCTCAGTTTTGTACTACAATGCCCATTTTCAGCGGACATTGATCTGAGTCTTCCCGATCCAAACCTGTTTGTACCCAATTTCTTTCTTTCCCTAGCCATTTTTCATTCACTAAGAAGCGGTCCAGACTACTCATCACTGACAGTCATCGAAGATACCATGTATACCTTCTTTGTGTCATTTTTAGGTTTTGGAGTTTCATATTTTCCACAAATTCTCTAAACAATTCAATTTCTCTTTCAATAATGCTGGATGAGCTACCTTTTCTCTCTGTTCTCTGTAGAACTGGGTTGAAATCGCCCATTAAGCACCATTTATCCTTACTTTTATCTCTCTGTATTTAGATCATACTGTTCCATTGTCTTTTCTTTGCTTCTAACTCAACTGGTCCGTAAATATTCACCATATGCGAGATATTTTCATCTCCTTCCTAATAGCCACTTACTCCCAAAATTCCTTCCTGATCAAATAGAACTTGTCTTCTAAATTTGCCAACATTCAAGATACATACAAAGCCACCTTAATGGCCCTAGGAACTTGTGTATGCCCAATCAAAAATTTTGTCATGCCACATTCTTGCGCAAAGTTATTTTGTGACTATCTCGTTCTTTGTTTCCTGAATGTTTATGAAATTTATTTTATGCTTCATTATTAGCTTCCTAATCATTATCCTCCTTCACGGACCACCGAGCCCTCTCACATTATATGACATTATCTTCATGTTCCATTTCCTGCACTTCCTGTTCCTTCTCCATTTGATTTGCATATCCTGCTTTTTTTTTTACATTTCTATACTCTATTCTCATCAATTCATCTGTGACTTCTTACATTTCTATACTCTATTCCCAGTGCTTTTCCCAAGTTGAGGACTACCGCAACTTCTATTCTTTGATTCCTTGCATTTACTCTCATAATTGCACTGTCTGTTATTGAAGTAAATGGCCTGCATATTTGAGTCTCCCCTCCATGTGCTTCCTTTTTCTCCTGTTTTCTACTGTCCATAAAAATATTCCACTCATCCAGTATTTGTTCATTCTATCTTCTCTGGTTTGTTTTCTCCTAGGCTTGTTGCCCCTCTGTATACCATTCCCCGATTTACTTATTCTATCTAGGTTTGCTATTTTTACTTTCCTTGACTTGTTCCTATATTGCGAATACTCTGCTAGTTGGATTTGTGCCCTTTCATCATATAGACCATCATTTTCTTCCAATCTTTGTGCTTCTTACTATTGCATCTTCTCTTTTCCATTACTGCACTACTTCCACAACATATTGTTCTATTTTTTGTGCCCACTGTTGGTCGGTTATTGCCTCACCCACTTTCTTGTTATCTAGTAGACTGAGTTCCAAGATTAACATCCCTTCTCTTTGCTTCTCAAGTTCATTATCTCCTCTATTTAATGCAACACTCTCCAACTGTATGTCTTGTACCTTCTCTGATCCAGTCAGTTGTGTTAGTGTTATGTCCTAAGGCCAATCACCTTAGGCCTATGTATTAACACTTTAATGTTGTATATATGATTGTAGCAACCTTCACTACTTGTTTATTTATAACATATAAAATAGTGAAACCTAGCATTTATAATATATAGTGTATCACAAATAGTTGTAATGATGGGACCACTCTAATTAAAGTTATCAATACTAAACATTCATAACCATAATATTAGTGAGATAAGACATCATTAATACGGACAGGTTAACATGTTATTAGCAAATTCCTTTTGAAGGAAATAGTTGATCTCATCAACTATAGTGTAGTGACATCCACTAACTCATTAGTAATCATACATAGCTCAGACTTGCCTTTGGGTTGCCCTATCGTGAGGTAACAGACATGAACAGTAAACCCCTGGCGCTACACCATCATCCCAGACAACCTCAGCCGCTCCGATAACCGAAATCCTGTAGCCCTACCTTTGGTCCACCATCCTTCTCCCTGGGGATGCCTCACGCGCCCAGGGAGTCTCTAATCCAACTAATCCAGCTAATCCAGCTAACCCCCTCCCCCCACGCCTTTCCTAACCTACCCACACCACCCACTCATGCATGAATGACTGCAAGCTTCTAGCTCGGTAAGTGAAACTACTCAAGATAGCTGCTATTAAGGCGGGGAAGGCACCGGTAATTGATTCACTCCCTGTCTTCTCAACTCAAATTTGGTGGCCAGTACAGAACCCATTTCAGTCCACGAGAGGCTTGGGCCATGCATAAAGCATAGAATGGAGGGATCAATCATCTGCTATATCATGAATTTTCTGAAGGGTTGCGATGTTGATCGCCTACACAGGGCGCTGAAGAGACAAGGTGTGACTAAGGAGATATCTATATCTAGAAAACTCAATAATTGGGGACTTCGGTTTGCCTTAGTTGAGTATACTGAGGTGGAGGATGTTGATCTGCTAATGCTTAAGTTAAACAATACATGGTTTGGGTCATATAGGCTTATGGAAAATAGAGCCTACTACCCGAAGAAGAGGATTCAGACAAGCAGAGCAAATACAGTTTTTAAGCCAATCAGAGAGGAAACTTTGACTCAAACTCGTACAACTGGTTTATGGGTAAACAAATTGTTGCATGGTTTACCAGGAATGGTCACCAAGGACAATCCTGAGTCTTCAAAAGGAACTTGTTAAACTTATCCAGTTGCAACTATGATTGGTTAAAACGCAGTTATGTAGGCGAGCTCATTAACTCTGATGGTCTTGCAGATTACCAAATGGCTTTGAAAGCGGCGGGTTACATGAATATGAGTGCCAGCCCACTAGGTAATGGTTTGGTCCTAATGTGGGAAAGTGAGCCATTAGACATTGCAAATATGTTGCTGAATGATAAAATGTGGCTTTCTAACTGGGTCCGTAAGTTAAAGCCTTGGACAACAGATATCCCAAGAACCAGTCGTTATTGTATGGTGGAGGTGTATGGCTTACCCATAACATCTTGGTCAGTGTCTAATCTAACTGCAATAGGCAACCGTCTAGGGAAGCTCGTAAGAATCTAAGATACTACACTGCATAAACGAGATCTCGAAGTGATATATTTACTGATACAGATCCCACTGATCAAAAGATTTGACACGGACCTTGGAGTGGTGATTGATGGCAAGGAGCACTAACTGTTTATTAGAGAATCACTGTCACCATCTACAAATTGGTAGGTTGGGGCACTGGCTACTATGGATAATGATGAGGACTCTGTATTCTCTATAGGATCTTCAGGGGAAGAGCTTTCTGATACACTGGTGAAGAAATATATATCTAACATCATTTAGACTCCTCCTGTATTGAGCAGTGTTCATCCATTAGATTCCTCAAAGTGGCAGCCGGGTTTAGGAATGAGCTCAATGGCTGACTCAGAGCTCGAAAAAGTAACTGAGACACCTTTGAGTTCACCCAACCCTAATCAACAAAGAGAAGGTGACACATGAGCTAACCCTGGTATGCTTCAAACACCCATTTAGCAAGAAAATGAACCGGAACAAGATGGACCTACTATGGGACAAAAGGATACATTAGTATCAGAAGAGACTGGAAATCCTATTGTCACCAGTGATCCAAGGGAGGCCTTAACTACAGCCATAGTGGAGGACCATGACAGAATGATGGAATTCACTCAAACTCTAGATACCAACTATAACATAGCTGTCATGGATGAGCAGAATGCAGCAATATCACTAGAGCCACAAAGTGAGGAATTTCTAACTCTCTCAGTTTTGGAGCCATTACCTTGAAGTTGCAAACAAAAAGGTAGTGTGAAGCAAGGTAGCTCAAGGCCTAAAACAAGAAGTCAAACCAGACAGGAAAATGATCCAGAAATAACCAACAACTTGGCTATCTTGAAGGAATGGCTCAACAAGTTAGGTGAGAACTCATCTGTCGGTCCTCCATTACCAAACAATGAGGTGGACTTTATTATGGACATTGGTAAATAGTTAGGGATTTCTTACGTTGGCTGCCCTACTGATATCAAAAACCTGTTAACAAACATATCCCAGAGACTGATCCTGAAGCCACTGAATAAAATGAACCAATCCTCACCATGAAGTTACTAACCTACAATGTCAGAGGGTTGTGCGCGCAAGGTAGAAGGGATAGTGTTCGCCAGCTTATTCAAAGACATAGGCTTGACTTCATGAGCCTACAGAAAACTAAAATGGAACAGGTAGGTAAAAGGTTTTGTGAATTTTTGTGGTATGATTCAAATTTAGACTGAATGTACAAAGGAGCAAGGGGTCAGTCAGGCGGGTTGCTTTGCATCTGGAATGCCAACAAATTCCGTAAGGAAAATATTTTTGATGGAGAAAACTTTTTGGGAGCATTTGGTTATTGGCAGGATGAAGATACCCTCTCAAATATAATCAACATCTACGGGCCTAATGCTAGCAACCTAAAACGTCTACAATGGCAGGAGCTCTTGATGTGCAAGGCTGGTAAGGAATTGGAAAAGTGGTGCTTGATGGGGGATTTCAATGCAATCCTTGAACCATGGGAGAGAAAAGGAACAACCCTTCACTCTAATTCTCAGGATATGCAGTCGTTCAAGGAATTTGTCAGCAAAATGGACCTCTCTGACCTTAGAATGGTAGGAAGAAGATTTAAATGGTACTTGCCCTCTTTAAAAGCTATGAGCTGTCTTGACAGGTTCCTGGTAAATGACCATTGGATGGGGTATATGGAAAATCAGTGGCTACAAGTAGGACTGCTTAAGGAAGATTTTGATCACATACCAATCTGCCTCTCAAACAAAAATCAGAATTTGGGGCCAAAACCAATGCAGGTGCTAAACTCTTGGCTGCAGGAAAAAACTTATAATGAGCTGGTCACAAACATTTGGAGAACTTCGGCTCCTCATGGGTATGCTAGCTTCAGAATCAGAGAGAAATTCAAGGCCC
>JAOWBN010093259.1:0-19938 GCA_028565015.1 Pinguicula moranensis
CATGTCATCGTCCTAGTGGTTGGACAATGAGGAAGCAAAGTTCTTCTTCTTTCTTGTTTGTCAGCTTCTGATTGATCGGTTGATATGGAAGACAATTTCTTCTTCTCTTCTCTGTTTGTCAGCATCTGATTGGTTTGGCCAGGATTATTTTGATTGGATAATTTGGGCTATACCACCTCTCAAGAATTAGGAATCCCTAATTTTTTTGCATGTGGAGGGGTTGTCATGCACCGGTAGTCTTTTGGAGCATACCTATCTAGAATGACGACCATAACCATTCACCAAGCATAACTTGGTACATGGATACGCTGTCAAACAAATTGTTTGACCTAAGTATTATACGTTATAAAATGTCAAATCGGACGTATTGGTCATAATATGCCCCTTTTTTTAATGCAATTAAAGTTCATAATATACCCAGTGTCTTATAAAAAAAAGATAGGTGACCTAAAATGTAAAAGGTATATTTTTGTTAGAGGAGCAATTATTTCAACGGAGGTGGATCATATTCTTGGGATTTGAGGATAGCGGGCCGATTTTGGTAGAATCTTGTTGGTCAAACCAGCCAAAGATTATATAATTATGTATTAAAAAAACACTATGAAATTTATCACAAATATAAAACATAAATTACGAATGAACTAAAAACTTCGATCTCAAAATTATTAAAAAATATCAAAAAGTAGTTTGATCTCACTTAAATTCACATCTAATTAATTGTATAGTACGGAATTTAATTTTTTTCTTCGATAATAAATTTAGTGTATTGTTTTTGGCATATTTTTTTCCTTACCTCTTGCAAATTGGGCCGGGTTATGTGGGCCTGAACGTTTATGGGCTTAAATTCTATTTTTCCTTTTTTTTTGATATTTTGGAAAATTAGACTTAAATATTTTTTTTCTACAATTCCACATAATTCTGACTAGTAAACGAAGTGCTGTTCGACTCACTGCAAAAACCATACCTATTCGTACAAGTAGAGATGATCATTTGGAATTCTGGAATTCGGTATTCCAAATCCCGAACTCCAGATATTTTTGGGATTTTGGGAGTTAAGGGAACAATTTTCCTTTGTTGAAAAATTTTGGGATAGAAATGAGAACAATCTATCATCGGATCGAATTATTGAGAATTTGAGAATTCGGGAGTGCGATCAAAAAATGGGAACAATTTTTTCTTCTTAAATTTTTTGGCTCAAGAACGAAAATAACCTATTCTCGAACTAAATCTCTAGTGGCCATCCCTAACTATGAGGCATGAGGCTGCCACACCTGCCCACGCATCCCAATGAATGATACCATATCCACTCCCCCGCCTCCTCCCAGTTATCCGTGTCCTTACTCTGGTATTCAATTTCAAAACAAATACCAATGTCAACATAACTTTTCGCATCCTCCTCCTCTCCCGCCCCCCTCTTGAGCCCAATTTTCCCCTCCAGCAAATGCATTATCATGCTCATTGGCCTTCGCCATATCCTGGGCAATAACCTCATCAACTTCGGCCGAGACTGCCTCAAGATAAGTTAGTCTCATTACTTTAAGCCTTTTTTTTTTCTTCTAGTATTTGAAAACATATTTAGGTCCATGGCATTGAATTTATTCCGCGATTCGTTGAACAATAGCTCAGGTGGTACTCGATTTCAGTACCAACACCAAAATCAACAACACTCTTTGCATTATCCTGCTCATTGGCATTTGCCTTATTCTGCGCAACAACCGTAACAATCGGATCAACTTCGGCCAAGAGTACTTCAACATCAAGTAATCTTATTACTGAACTATTTTATGTGATCTGGTATTTGGAAAGAAATCTAGTACGTAGATACATAGCTAGGGAGTTTGTCTGTGCACTTGGATTCCCCACAAAGCTTTTTGTGCCGAAATGTACTCGGTGGATCTCAGCATTGCTAGGATGACAAGATATATATTCTATTCTCCATACAAACCATCTAGCATATAAATTTTGTTTGGCAATACCATAGTATAAGTCTGAGCAATTGTTTGATAAATATCAGGCAAAATTATAATATAAAAACTATGAAAATTAGACTTAATTTATTATTATTTTTTTCTCTTAGTCCCTTGAAGTGCTGCATGGACTAACCACAAACCCATAAACTCTATTAAAGGTAGGCGTTCGAGCCGGGTTAAACGGTTTCGGCCTGCCCAGCCCGCCAAAAAAGGGTAATTAGCCAACAAGCGGGCCGGGGTAATGTTTGATGTGAATTTTTGCAAGAGGACTATAAACGTGGAGTTAAAAATGTACAACACACAAATTGAATAAAATTTGAAATAACAAAAAGGGATAGACATGTAACCCACAAAAAGGCACACAAAACAGAGAAGATGATAAGAAGCCGGATGAAAGAAAATATGTTATGTCATAGAACCCAATCAAACATGAAATATCAACTCTTAACCAACTTCTACGCTAGAATCGAATGTAAATCAGAGGTTCAATCAAACACCTACCCGAGAATCTGCTCAATGTAACACACTTTAGAGCTTCACCAATCTTAAACAAGCTGGAGTTAGTTTAGCTGCCTGGTCCTCTATCTGGCTTGCAACAGTGTGGACAATCTAGAGAAGTAGAAACAGAATACATTTCTTGGCTGTGGAAGTCAACATATCTCAGCTGCTTCACAGAATTCAGTGTCAGACGTGGCAGTGGATCAAAGCTGTGAGAGGGACCTTTGGTTTGATGGAGTCTGCAGCAAGGACTCCATCAAGCAGTTTTCTCCCTCTAATGAATGCCATCTGATTTGGTTCAATAAGGTCAATTTTGCATTCACCTCTATTCTCATTAATGGAAGCCCAACTGCAGAATTCAAACCAAAGAGAGGACTTCGGCAAGGGGATCCACTTTCTCCCTTCTTATATCTATTAGTTGCAGAGGGCATTTCCTGCATGATTCAGAGAGCAACAGACCTCCATATGCTATCAGGAATTAGAATTGGAGCAGAAGACATTAAGCTAACTCACCTCCAATTTGCTGGTGACACACTTCTCTTTGGAGAGGCTTCATGGAGCACAATCAAAGTATTCAAGGCCATACTACTCAACTTTGAACTTGTCTCCAGTTTGAAAGTTAATTTCAGCAAGAGTCGTCTGATTGGAATCAACACCTCCTCCAGAGTTGTCCAGGAAATGGCAGCATTCCTTGGTTGCAAAACTGGTAGTCTGCCATTCAATTATCTAGGACTGCCACTAGGTGCCAATCTGAGGAAAAAGAAATATGGAGGCCAGTAATTGAGAAGTACAATAAAACACTAAATTAGTGGCAAAATCAGCACATATCCGGTGGAGGGAAACTGACACTCTTAAACTCAGTCCTTGCGGCATTACCAGCACACTTCCTAGGTTATTTAAAGTCCTAGTGACTGTCATTAACAAGATAAACTCGATCATGAGAGATTTCTTTTGGGACAACAACAAGGATAAAAGAAGGATCAGCTGGGTAGCTTGGAAAAAGATTATCTCCCCAGTAGAAAACAGGGCCTTGGTATTAGAAATCTGCAAGCCTTTAACACGGCTATGCTTGGGAAATGGTGCCACAGAATTCTCTCTGAGGAAAACAGTTTAGCAAAAGATATTATGCGGTCTATATATGGACATAGAGGCGTCCTTTTTGTAGGAGGCTTAAAAGAGCTGAGAGTACCTACAAATCCCTGTAGTAGAAGAGCAGGTACATCACACGTATCCTCATGGTGGAAGAATATGCAAGATATAGCAAACACCATACAACTCAGTCATATAGTAAAACTCAGTATGGGAAATGGAGTTAACATCGAATTCTGGACTGATTAATGGCATCAGCTCTCCCCCTTTTCTGAAAGATATCCAAGGCTGTTCAGAATCACCAACAATACAACAGCTCACATAAGGAACACAGGATACTGGCACAACAATGTCTGGATATGGAATATCTCATGGCGAAGACCACTATGGGAATTTGAAGAAGCTGATCTAGCGGACCTGCTCAGCTCAATGCAAGGAATAGCCCCTATAGAACAAAAGATGGACATGTATGTTTTTGGGGGAGACAAGGATGGAAACACAGTCTCATCTTCCTATTGGAGGATCATAAACTCTTTCCCAATTGAATTCTCCATAGAAGAAGCAGCCCTCCTACACATGGTCTGGAACAAGATAACCCCATAATAAATAATGGTGTTTGTATGGAAACTACTCAAAGAAGGCTTAACCATGAAAGCAGTTTTGATGCACAGGAATATCATATCAGATGGAAAACCCCTTACATGCACACTCTGCCAATCAGGTACTTAAGATGAATCAATTACTCATTTGTTCTATAATTGTTTAGTATATGTGCAGATTTGGAATGAAATATATTCATGGCTATGGAGTGATTCAGGAAACACACAAAACATATCGCAGACACCTAAATTTCCAGAATTTTATGCTGTTAGACCACATGGTGTTAATCATTGTGTATGGAAGTCAATTTGGCTGTCCACAGCCTGGCAGGTTTGGAAATACCGAAACAAAAAATGCTTTCAAGCAGAGGAGACCACTATTCTGCAGACCACTCAAACCATACAACACTCACATGGCTTTGGTTAAAGACAAAAAGAACAAACCACTTATTTTCTTACAATTTGGCAGACTGAATTCTGAGTCCAGAAATGTGCATGAGATTTAATATGTGAAAAGGAGCAACATAAACAAAATATAGACGGTTGGCAGGAGTACCTGGAGAAACACAAATGCATTTGGCAATAGAGCATGCTAAGATTATAAATCCCCACCCCTCTGTTTTACTCATTGTCTGAATATTATGGGACATGTCTTATCAAAGTACATATGATTGGTACAGGTAGGAACAAGAGATATTAAAACCTGGAGAAGAGGTGCATTGTAATCTTGGTGATTGCAACTTCAATTCTGTAACATAATGACGTCACAACCGAACAACACAATCAAAATACCAGATAAAGATTACATCACTCTCAATCTCTGAAAGCTTTCAGGCACACAGGTAGAGCTGTGTACCAGCCCAGAGTCGTATTCTAAAAATCATAGATGAGTTGTGTACCGTCCATAGGATGATAAGTTGACAGCCAGGATCCTTTGCAAGCAATAAAATAATAGATATGACCGATGGATTGATATATTGACAGTAAAGGCACCTGTTGTTCATATTCTAAAAGTCTTAGATGAGTTGTGTACCATCAGGGGATGATAAGTTGACAGCAATGAACCTTGGCAAGCAATAAAATAATAGATACGGGCGATCTGCTTAACAGTGGAGTATAGAGATCACTGATGTATTTATCTTATCAAGTGTGGTCGGTTGGTAGAAGGTCTTAAGAGCGGTCTGTGCTCTTATTAGTTGGATGCTTTTTTCTGTAAATATTTATTTTAATGAATTTTGGCTTATCAAACAAAAAAAAATGGTTCATTTCTTAACTGCCAACACAACAGCCAAGAATTCTTTTTCATATGTTGACAAGGACTGATGTTTATGACCTATAGCTCGGCTGAAATAGGAAATGGGGTGCCCTCCTTGAGACAAATCTGCTCCTACACCTCGGTCACTCGCATCAACTTCAATGGTGAAGGGTAATGAAAGTCAGGTAAGCATAACACCGGAGCTACTATCATGATGTGCTTGAGCTACTGAAAGGCCTCCTCTATGGCAAGATTCCAACAGAAGGCATCCTTCTTGAGTAGTTGGGTCAATGGCTGGTTGATGGTGCCGTAGTGCTTGGTGAACGTCCTATAATAACCAGTAAGGCCTTTAAAACCCCTTAAAGATTTTAGTTTTCCAGGGGTTGACCAACTGATCTGGCCTGCACTTTCCTGGATCGGTTGCAACTCCCCTGTTGGAGATTATGTGTCCCAGATATTCTATGGTATTTCGTCCGAATGAGCACTTAGATATTTTAGCATATAGCTCATGGTGCCTCATCACATCCATAACTAACTCCAAGTGCCTCATATGATCAGTCCAACACTTGCTATATACCAATGTATCATAAAAAAAAAAACCAGGATAAATTTTCAGTGAAATGCTACAAATACCTGATTCATCAGGCTCTGGAATGTTGTTAGAGCATTGCACAGGCCAAAAGGCATGACTCGGAACTCGTACTTCCCATGGTGGGTGATAAAGCTAGTTAAGGATATGTCTTTTTCAGCTATGCGAATCTAAAAATAACTTGAACGAAGATCCAGTTTCTGAATATAGTTACACCGTGCAGTTCATCTAATAGCTCATCGATGATGGGGATAGGAAACTTTGATTTGATAGTGAGACTATTGAGATATCTGTAGTCTACACACATTCTCCACCCACCATATTTCTTCTTTACAAGCAAGACAAGTGATGCCAAGGTTGAGTGGATTCTTCTTATCAATCCTTTTTCCATGAGATATGCGATGATTTTTTTCGAACTCGTCCTTCTGATAATGTGGAGTCCTGTAAGGGACATGCTTCCTTGTTGTTGCTCTAAGAACCAAGGATATCTGATGCTCGACTCCTCTAAATGGAGGTAAGGAAGTTGGTTCCTGAAAGAGGTCAGAGTAAACCTACAGAAGGTTGTGTAGTTCCTTTTCACAGTCTGGATCATTTCTGTCTGTTGTGGTTATGCTGGTCCCTTTAGTACCATAACTGACTGTGGAGCATTCCATTTCCCCAGTCTAGATATCCATCATGGCCAGACTCATAGTAGTCTCATCTGGTAATAAATCTGTGCAGTACACTTGACCAATAATAGCAATAGAATTATTCTTAATAAGTTTAGCAATACCTTCTTGGGTGATGAAATTGTAGATCAGCACTAGCCTTAGCAGCTTGGAAGGAGATAGATCTGCCATTTTGTAGGAGAGTGACAATCATAGTCTCATAATCATATAGCACTAGTCCATGTGCTTTTAACCAGTCTCCGCCCACAATAAGATCATAGACATGTAGGGCAAATGTTCTAGGTGGGCAAGTGAACTGCTCCCCTTGTACAGACAATGTAAAATTCCTGCAGATTGAGGTGCTTGGACTACGGACCCCATCAACAACTTCTACCATCATAGAGTGAATGGCCTCTAAAGGGCAATTCAACCTGGCGGCAAATTTGTGATCTAAGAAGCATTGATGTGAGCTTCCTCCATCAATGAGGATTTGAAGTGGTTCGCCCTTATGAAACCCACGGATTTTGTAGGTAGTAAAAGAAGTGTTACCACAGATAGAATGGATGGAGAGATTATCCATGTCTACGGTGTTACCTTCATGGATTTCTTCTTCAGATGGATCAATGTTACTGCAATTAGGTATCTGTTCCATCAACTCATCTTCACCTTGTAGAGAGTGGAGCTTGTAAGTGCATCTGTGACCAGGTGTGAATGGTGATCCACATCGAAAACACAATTTTTTTTATCTATCCTCTCCTTCATTTCAGCATCTGAGAGGAATTTCCTTCTAGTTGGGACAAGTGGTGGGGCAATATTGTTTGGCTACGGTGAGAAAGGTCTGACAACACTCTTTGTTTGCAACTTCATAGTAGCACCTGTAGTGACGGTGTCTATCATAGTTAACACCGTTGTTTCTTGGTTTTTGGCGATGGATATTGCATCCAACAGAGAAGTAGAATGCTTAGACCTAACTGCTAAATTAAGACCTGGTAATAAACTCCCAATAAACTTGTCCATAAAGAAAGTCTCGCCATATTTTGGCCTTAGGATCATGACAATGGTGACCAAAGCATCAAATCTCCTCAAAAGGTCATGTAATGGTTCATGTGGACCTTGCTTAAGACACATAAAATCTTCTAGAACTTTGTTAGGATTACCTCTGTCGAAGCGTACCAACAAAGACTGTAGAAAACTAGACCAATCCATAGTTTTGCTGTAGGGCAAAGTTCTGAACCAAGAATTTGCATCTCCTTCAAAGTGGACTTTAGCAAATTCCACACATTCTCCGTAACTAGTACATGTATAAATGTTTAAGAATCTAATGGCACGCTCGATCCATGATCTTAGATTTTGTACATCAAACTTTGGAAAGTCCATATAAGGTAATTTGGCACGTCGTCCCCTGTCTACCACATCTCTGCCAAATTCCTCGGGCTCAAATAGGGCATTATGTATAATGTGTGCTCGTAGATTTGAACCCATGGGTGCTCTGACTCCAGGATGGCCTGGTGAAAGTCCCAACACCGATCTTGTAGTATCAAGTCTAGCCAATTTTTTGCTGAGAACAGTAACATATTGTTGCTGATTTTGATTCTGCAAATTCAGGGACTGCTCCATACGTGACATCTAATTCCTCAAGTCTTCATATTTCTCAGCATTTTTTCTAACTTCAGCATAAATCATTTCCATCATCTTTTGGTTAGCACCGTTTTGAACGTTGGATATGAGATCAATGTTGCCTTCCATTGGTATCTTGTCCGCGACAATGGATTGTAGTTCATGCGAGGCTTCGCCATAAAATTCTGGTGGAAGAATGGGGTGGATGTATTGGGTAGCGGATGGTGATTTCGTGTCATGGTTTTGGATCGTATTGTCTCTGATACCAATTGTTAAGAACAAGATTGGAATTGCAAACAAATGATCAGTAATTTTGTAAGAACAGAGTGAATGGAATAGAAGCAAAGATTGGAGGTAAAACTTGGATTTTTTCCAATAACTTCTCAAATGAGATTTACACAATTTTATGGCCTTCACTCGCGACTCTTTTCTCTATTTTGATGCTACACACGATGACACGTCTAACAAATTAAAACAGACTCAAAACATACTCGTGGATACATTTAACTAAACTTAAAAGACATGATGTAATAAGGTTGGCTGACTCAAACTTTGAAAATAACCAAAATAACTAACTGGAATTTGTCAATTTTGGGCGTTTGCGAGGTCTTCTTGATTTCTTTCCCTTCCACTCAATGGCTGCCACTTGTTTGTTTGGTACAGACCAGTCCCTGAAAATATTTAGAGTGAGTTGTAGCCTTTGTATTATTTTTCATTTTTTGGGGTAGAATCACTGTTGCACTCATAATGGAAGTTTAGCTTACCGAAAAAAATAATCTAAAGTTATGTTCCAACCAGGGGATCTATGGAAGCGATCTCGAGGGAATATCATGTTGTTAGCTAGAGTTAGTGGAAAAGGTGCAGAATTGAGTAAAAAATATCCCTGAAATTCAGGGATCTGTCCTTGACAATTATGCACGTTTCCACACCAAAAGATTGAGTCAAATTTGTATAAATAGATGCAATTAAACCAAGAATGATATTAAAAAAGAATTTTGTATCAGAGATTCCCTACAAACATCAATACAAATCTCAATTTTGATAGTGAAAACATGGTATCAGAGCTTATCTCAATCTTCTTATTCGAAGATTATCTCATCATCTACCAAAGATGCTGGATTCACCGGACATTTCAAATAAAGGCAACAACAATCTGGCTACCACAGAGGTTGGAACAACCTTGGCAGCAGAGAGAGAGCCATCTCAACAAATTCTTTCAGAGCATTTTTCAAAGTTGCTCACTCAACTGAATCCATCTGATACCCCTGTGTCGATCAGCATTAAATTGAATAAAGACAATTACCCACTTTGGAGCTGACTAATGCGAGTTGCGATCGGCGGCCGGGGTCGCCTGATCCATCTGACCGGTGACCCCTGGCCACCAACCAAGCACGAATCAGCGTACTCATGGTGGAAACAAGCCGATCTCATAGTTTGTTTATGGCTGCTTGATTCGATTGACCTAAATCTTGTCAATCAATATGCAGAGTGTCCAACGGCCCGTGATTTATGGAAAATTCTTGCCATCGTCTACGGAAGCACTGGCGACAGCCTGCAATTATATGATTTAATGTTTAGATTTAACGGTTGAAAGCAAGGAACATGTACTCTTGAACAGCAAAAGCAAGGAACATGTACTCTTGAACAGCAAAAGCAAGGAACAGGTACTATTGAACAGCAAAAGCAAGGAACAGGTACTATTGAACAGCTATTTAGTAATCTCCAATGGTTATGGAGAGATATCGAGCACCGCCAACCAAACCCTATAGAATCAGTGAACGATGTCGCCACGTTCCACCGCTTGTGCGAAGAAACAAAATTATTTCAGTTTCTTTCAGCCATAAATGAAGAGTACGACGTGACCAGATGAGATTCGCTCAAAACAATGCCTCTACCCTCAGTTGAGACGGCATATGCCGTCGTTCGAAGAGAAGCAGACGTCTAGGTATTTTTCAGTCACAACAAGACGACAGAGCCAACACATCATTGGGCGTAGGATCCAAGCTTGTTGCACGGAGCAATTCCCACAATTTCCACATGCAACCCGATCGATAACACCTTGCACCGGCAAGATTCCGGACAAATCTTGCCTTTGGTGCGAGGATTGCCAAAAAAGCGGACATAACCATGACAGATGCTACAAAAAGACTGGGTATCCGGAGAAATCAGATAAATAAAAAAAATGGTGTGAAGATTGTTACAGATCCGTCCATACATGGAACTGGTGTTTCAAGGTAATCGGATATCCCAAAAAATGGAGACGGGGCAAAGGAGGAGGCTCAACAGCAACTGTCGTCGGCCGTGGAGACACCACCACAACCGGTGACACTAACGCCACCATCGGTAGCTGTCTCACGAGATTTGGAGGGGCTGCGATTTCACGAGAAGAAGAGAAGTCATGCTTGTCGACAGAAGGTAAGACGAAAACCTTCTGCGTGAAATCACGATTTTGTCCCTATTCTTCATCTATTTTAGATCCAGTCCTCATAGTTATGAATATTGCAAAAAAGTCTCAACAACTTTTTGAAATTGCATGCTTGTCCGTGGCTTTAACGGAAATATCACTGTTGTCCCTAGATTCGTTAATAATCAAAGAATAGCCGTGGCATTTTCCAAAAATTGCAAATTCGGCCTAGGATTTTCGGAAAAGTGCTCGGTCATCCTTGCAATTTCCTGATTTTGCAGGAAGACCCCAAAACTCTTCTATTTACCAAGATTTCCGTACAGTTCAACAAAAATCAGAAAAATATCTCTTTGCATATATCGCAAAGGAAAATAATCTGGGGCCCAACGTACAACAATGGGTCTTCGACTGCGGTGCTACTGATACAATGACTAATGATCAGACAGATATTTAAGATCCGTCAACACCCCGAGGGACAAGTATCCAAACTGGTAATGGGGGTCACGCCCCTGTTAAAGGCACTGGATCCATTAAGATCACACCCAAGCTTACATTACCTAATTGCTTATATGTGCCTACACTATCTTGCAAACTATTGTCCATTAGGTCATGTCTCAAAGGAACTCAATTGATGTGCACTGATGTATCCAACTTTTTGTCTTCTTTAGGATATTAGAATGGGGGAGATCATTGGGTGTGGTACTAAGCGACAGGGGCTATACTACGTAGATGAAGTTTTGAGATCAGGAACAAGTATGTGACACATGGAACAAGTGATATACAAGCCTGGTTGTGGCATCATCATCTGAGTCATCCCTGTATCGGTCATCTCCGACTTTTATTTCCTCAATTTGCTCCAACTTTCAATAAAATTAGTTGTGAAACATGTGTGCTGGCCAAAAGTCACCGTCACAATTATCCTCTAAATAATACTAGGGTTGCCAGACCTTTTAAGTTGATACATTCTGATGTGTGGGGACCATCCCCGAACTCAGGATCATTTGATATCAAATATTTTGTCTTATTTATTGATGATTACATTAGAATGACGTGGATCGAGTTCTTAAAACATAAGTCATAAGTCACAACAAAATTTATGGATTTCTTGCTCTTATCAAAATCTTGCGATCAGATAATAGAGGAGAATATATTGGTCATACTCTTCAAGAGTTTCTCTGAGCACGTTGCATAATTCACCAGACAACTTGCCCAAATACGCCTCAGCAGAAAACGAGGTTGCAGAATGAAAGAATCGGATATTGCTTGAAATTACATGACCTCTCATGATTGAATCAAATGTTCCACGATATTTTTTGCCCAAAGCAGCTGCCACCGCTGGCTACCTGGTAAACCGTCTACCATAAAAAATCCTTGAGATAAAAACTCCATTGCAAACACTATCTGACATTTTTTCACTCTCTTCAAATCTCACACTCCATCCACGTGTTTTCGGGTGTTCTATTTTTGTTCATATTCCTAAAGAGGATCGTAACAATTGATGCTATGATCCGATTTCACATCATCTTTATACAACTATGAATTGTGACTTTCTTGATACCGAATACTATTACGCCACCAAATTCATCGGTCAGGAGGAGTCTGCTAGAAGGGTAACCAATTCACTTGACTAGCTGATTCCTTGTGTACCTAATGTGAGTAATATCCCAGTACAGCAGAGTCAAGATCACACTTGTAACTTCAGGCCCTCAGACTCGCCCCCAGACTCTCCCTGTACCCCTGCTCTAATATTATCCGCTCCATCTGATATCCCTGAGGTATGTGTATCTGAATGCATACTAAATCCTAGTACTGTAATATCCTTCACTTCTGCTGATCAGGATAGGAACTCAAGTGAATCTACCACAACTCATAAATATATGTTACCTCAAAGAAGCACAAGAGGAATTCCAGCAAAAAATGTATGAACCTAAATATGAACCTCGTCGCTCAAAATATCCTATGGCTAACTGGGTCAAGTGAAGGAAACGATACATTGTGGCACAAGCATATACATCAGCAGTATATTCTGAACAGTTACCAAAGACAGTACAAGAGGCAGAAAGCAAAGTGGAGTGGAGACAGGCAATGAAAACTGAGATGGATGCATTAATTAAAAATAGCACGTGGGACAAATGTGATCTACCCACCGGAAAGCGAGCAGTGGGTTGTAGATGGGTTTTTATAATCAAGCACAATTCTGATGGAACGATTGAACGATACAAGGCACGATTGGTGGCAAAGAGTTATATCCAAACCTACGGGATCGATTATTTAGAAACTTTTTCCCCAGTTGCAAAACTTGATACAGTTAGAGTGTTATTGTCAGTGGCTGCAAACTTCGACTTGTCACTCCATCAATTTGATGTAAAAAATGTGTTTTTGCATGGAGACCTACATGAAGAAGTATATATGGATCCCCACCAGGATTCTCAAGTCAGTTTAACAAAGGTCAAGTATGTCGTCTGAAAAAGGCACTTTATGGCGTAAAACAATCGCCAAGGGCATGGTTTGGACATTTTACTAGTACCATGAAGCAAAATGGGTACCAATAGGGTAACTGAGATCACACACTATTCATCAAGAGGAAAGTGGAGCTAGTCACATGTTTAATTATATATGTTGATGACATGATAATCACATGAAATGATGCGACGAAAATATGTGATCTTCACACGAGTCTATTCAAAGCATTTCAAATATAATTATATATTTGAAATGAAGGATCTTGGACTTCTAAGATATTTCTTTGGAATTGAAGTTCGACGATCAAAACACGGGATCTTCATAGCTCAAAAGAAGTATATATTGAATCTCCTAGCAGAGATTGGCCTAATTGACTGCAAACCAGCAGATACCCCAGCTACGTAAATCAAAAGTTGCAAATCATTGAAGGAGCACTACTTGTTGGTCAAACAAGATATCAACACCTAGTTGGCAAGCTAATCTACCTAGCACATACACGGCCCGATATTGCATATGCAGTGAGAATAGTCAGTCAGTTTATGCACCGACCTCAGGAGGACCATATAGAAGCAGCTCTGCGAATACTGTAATGTCTTAAGGGATCACAGAAAAAGGAATCTACTTCCGAAGAAATTGTCACTTAAGAATCAAAGGATATACATATGCTGAGTGAGCAAGAAATCCAATGGACATGAAGTCAACCGCTGGATATTTTACCTTGGTTGGAGGAAATCTTGTAACATGGAGAAGTAAGATACAAAAAGTGGTTGCATTATCAAGTGTTGAGGCTGAATTTAGGGGAATTGCAAGAGGACTCACCGAACTACTATGGTTGAGAAAATTAATGGCAGACATTGGATATCCTTTAAAAGACCCATGCTTATTACGGTGTGACAGTAAAACTGCTATTAGTATTTCCGAAAATCCTATTCAACATGACAAAACAAAATACATAGAGATTGATTGTCATTTCATTAAAGAAAAGTTGGAAGAAAAAATCATTAGTATTCCGTTCATTCGGTCAGAAGACCAGCTAGCAGACATCTTGACCAAAGCAGTTCCAAGAATAGTTTTTTCGAATACATTGTGCAAGTTAGGAATTGAAGAGCCTCCAATTCAACTTGAGGAGGAGTGTTAGCTAGAGTAGGTGGAAAACGTGCTTAATTGAGTAAAAAATATTCCTGAAAATCAGGGATTTGTCCTCGACAATTATGCATGTTTTCACACCAAGAGATTGAGTCAAATTTGTATAAATAGATGCAATTAAACCAAGAATGATATGAAAAAGAATTTTGTGTCGAAGAGGCCCTACAAACATCAATACAAATCTCAATTTCCATAGTGAAAGCAGATGCTTGTTCTTTTGCTTTATCCAGAGATCCAGACTAACATTTTAAGTCTACGCATATCCTTCAAATCCATATACAGTGGCAGCATTCATTAGGTAATAACAGGCAACGGTTGTTTTATTACAGATTCTACCGAGAAGAATCTTTCTTATCTTGATGGTAGCAACATCAGCTGAAGAAGGTTTCATATCCAGTGCAAGCCCAAAGTGAAGCATGGGTTTGTCATACATATTTCGCCGCCTGTAAATGCTGCACATTAATGCATAAACACTACTCTCGCAAGGAGCACAGTATTTGAGCTCCTCAAGAATTGGTAAAGCTCCATCAAAATCTTCCATGCTCACGAGGATGTTAGCCCTTTGATACAGAGGGAGAGGGGGGTTCCTGTCTGCTAAAACAACCTTTTCCATTATTTCGAGTGCTTCATCATTTCTCTATCAAATTTACAAGATAAAGTGTCTTGATATTTGATCATTAGAAGTTTATTTAGGTAATTATCTTATAGGGTTTATTGTTTATCTAATAGAGTTACTTGATATTTGATCATTAGAAGTTTATTTAGGTGATTATCTTATAGGGTTTATTGTTTATCTAATAGAGTTACAGTTCTGTAGAGTTGTATAGAATTTATGATTCTATATTAAGTTATAATTTAGTTGATAGTACTATATATATATATTTATATAACCTAAGAGATTATGCTTAATAAAGTACCAGCTTTTTTATGATTTACCACTTAATGTTAGAGCCAGGTTAAGAAAAGGAAATTAATAATTTATTTAGGTAATTATCTCGTAGGGTTTATCATTTTTCCAATAGAGTTAAAATCGAATTTTATAGGATTTTGATTCTAAATTCAATTATATATATATATATTTTAAAGGGTTATACTTAATAAATTACAATATTTTCTTATGATTTACCACAAAGTGTATCAACAGTAATGTAAAATTAATCCAAAAGTGCAATTCATTGCCAGTAACATTGATACAACCTACCCATCAAAAAAAAACATTGATACAACATTTAATGCATGTAAAGCATTTCCAAGATAAGACATTATGAGAAAGGAAAGTGGGTTGATTTGGAATGCCATCCGGAAATGATGCTCGGAGAACTCAAACTTCTCCTGTCTGAGATATACCATTCCCAAAATCATACCAGCAGGCTTTATAGTGTCTGGAGTCTATCTGCAGGGCACAATGGTAGCTTTTAATAGCATTTTTGTAATCCTCAAACGTGGCGAATATGTTAACAAAGAAAGATTTCAAGATCTCTATGGAGTATGGCACATCTCTTAAAAAAGAGACATAAATTGGGATTCGTACTCATGGCCACATAGGGTGTGGGCATATGCAAAATCTTGAATTTAACTGCACAACTCTCTGTAAATTCTTGAGAGTAATTTCATCATCTTTTTGTAAGCTATAACAGTTTCGCATAGCGCACCTGCAGCAATATCATATTCATTAAATCATAAAACAGAATGGAGAAAAATCTAACAACAATTCTATATACATGCTTGTTTGAAATTTTTATTTTTTATTTCATTTTAAGAACTTGCAATGCACATAATTCTAGAATGTGCACTCAACAATGTAGGACATTGCGCCCAGGATACTGAACCAAGCTACCATCCATATAATCAAAATGCCATGTAATTTTCGTCTATTGCTACGATAAAACAACCAAATATATCTGAAATTGGAGACAAAAACAGCAAGTGTGGGTTCGGTACCATGTTTGAGGGGCCAAACGGTCAGTGAATATCAACTCCTAAGCCAGGTAACTCAATTTCATCTGTTCCTTCAAATGCTAAATTAACAAGGGCATTTGACTCAATAAAAGAGGAAATCATAATAGAGCTAAAAGAGCAGCTCCAAGACAATAACATCGCGTGTGAAAGAATCAAAGACATGGATCTGTTGTAAGAAAATAAAAATATAGCAGCAGAACCTTTGATCAACCTTTGATCAAAGTTGCAAACTTAAATAAACTTTTAGACAGTGTAATCAATATATCGCACAATAAATTAGTTCACCAATATGGTAGGCAGTATTTTAAGAGTGATTTGAGTGTGCCAAGCAAGATATTTTGGTTGGCCATCTAATTTAACACTACAAAAGCAATTATAAAAAATTTGAAAAAGAGGAGGACAATACACGAATTTTGGAGATCGGCTATCAATTATCATATCCTTTCTGCAGCATAGAAGAACCGAACGCTGCAGTCTCCATTTATTTTGTCACGTTAAGAGCTAGAGTATGGAAAGATAGGAAAACGAACTCGCATATATATGTCCATTCCTTCCAAACTGTAAGGAGAAGCTATACATGCAAGACTAAATGCACGATCTGCTTCAAGATAATCAACAATTTCAAAGAATGCTTTTCCAACCTATCTTTCAGAGAGACACATGTGATTCCAAATAGCTATTTATTCACTTAAGCATATATGACGGATATTGGATGCTCAAAAACAAAATAGAGACTTAGAATATGCACATAGATTGATTAGATTAAACATTAAAACACTTTTGAGCTTTTGAAAAGAGGAAATTGTGGGGAAGTTATCCCCTAGTGTATGCATGTCAAAGGAACAGAAAAAAACAGTTGACTACAAATTATTGAAATGATTAAGAGAGAAAAGCTCCCAAAACAATTGTGATTCCAAATTATAAATCATTATCAAGTGCTCTACAGGCTGGGGACCAACCACAGTTCGGTAGACCTTTACTATCAATTCTTTTGTGCTTATCAATGAAAGAGAAGTGGAATTGGTATTGTTGATATTTGTATCTAGTTTAGGTACCCTATATGGGAATAGAATTATAGAATAATAAAGTTATAGAGGAAGTAGAGATATAGATGAGGTAAAATTATAGAGTAAATTTATAAAGGTAGTCTAAAATTTAGTTGAAAGTTATAAACACTATACATATCCCAAGGGGTATTGAGTAATAATACAACATGTTTTTCATTATTTTCAACTTGGTATTAGAGTGAATCTAACCCTATCAAAAGCCCTAAGCCACCACCAGCTTGCTGACCATAACCATTGGACCACCACCAAACACCAACTGACCTATTATCACCGTCGTACCGCCACCGATGTGCCGCCGCAACTCTGGTCGCTACCGCCACTGACAAGTAACCATTGACCGTCCGCTGGATTTCATCAAAAAGATGTTGGATAGGCTTGAGATCAAAAAGATGTTGGATAGGATAGAGATCAAAAAGAGAAACCAGATGGCGACTACTAAAAAAATTATAAAAACTCCCAAAAATCGAAATTTTATTTCTAGGATGGAAGATAAGGTGTTCTAAACCAACAGAATTTCTTTCTCAATTTATTTTTTATTTTCATTTTCTTAAAATAAACTAATAATTTTTTATTTTTTTTTAAAAACATTATATGACGTGCAGGACTCTCAAAAGATTCAAAAAGTGAAAACAGAATTGAAAAATGAGACTCCTAAATCCTTACAGATGACTCCCGAAGATAAATCCTGACAGGCTTTTTGGACTGAAAGGGGCAATTTTTGAAATTTAGCTGAAAGAAAGACAAACACGATTAGAATTAAGAATATGAATAAATTTCCTACAAGAATAATTCAAACCTCACTCTGATACCAAATGATGTGAATTTCTACTCGCGGAAGATAAACGTGGAGTTATGAACTTATTCTTATCAAGATAAACACACGAATCAAGCAAATTTGAAAATTAAGAAAACTAAAAAGATAGATTGTGCAACCCAACAAAAAGTTACATGAAATAGATTGATGGAAAAGAACGGAGATAGAAGAAACGTATTATGCGTAGAAATCCAATCAAACATGGCACATCAACCCCTAGCCAACCACTACATTAGAAACGAATGTAAACAAGAGGTTCAATCAAACGTCTACCCGAGGATCTACTCTTTGATAAATACGAGTATCATAGAATCAATATTTACATGTACCTTAGATGCACGCAACCTAATTCTTTTTAGAATAGAAATTCAATAAACAAAGAGATCTCTCTCAAAGCTCATAATGAAATTAACGTCAAAAATTGTTTTTGAAAATAGTGAAATCTCACTTTAAATAGGCTACAATTTTAATGGGCTTATGATTCTAATCCCTAGTCTTTATTTGAGCCATCCTAACTTAATTCCTAAAAAGTAGGAAATTACATAATTACATAAAAATTCAAAATTCTAACAAACTAATGTACTAATTTAATTAAAATACATAATAAGGAAAATGAACATCCTTCTTTGCAGCTTTTAGCAGCGGCTGTGACCTCCCACACGTGCAACACCCCATATGCTCGATCTGGTTTCAGTAACTCGCATGCCAACTTCCAAATTGAGAATAATATGTTCAAAAAAAAATAACTCATCATCGGACCGTTAGAATTTGATCACCTTTCGTCAGCATATGTTTTGAGAAGTCCTTTGTCACCTGATAAAATTTCAATTCGATCAGAATACGTTCAGACTTCCGATCGCCTAAAAAACGAAGACTATGCAATGCTGCAAATAGCAGATCGTGAATGAACGAAAGCAGTTTGTTCCAAATTTCATGTCTCACAATCGGACCGTTAAAATCCAATATACTTTGATTATGATGGTGCCCAATGAGTACTCTGACTTCAATTATATTTTCAGACCGATCCGGCCACGTTTGTGCCTCTAATTGGAAGTAACCATGAAACTGCGTTTTGCTATAATTCACACCACATGCCCAATTTCTTTAAACCGGGCGAGAATCCAAATTTGTCTTAGGCCTCTAACATTCACATCATCCCCTCTATCCTGGGAAGAATTCGTCCTCAAATCCAAATCTTTATGTGAATTTGAATACTTTGCATAAGTTGGTAGCAAGATCGTAATTCCTATTGAAGATCGTATCAATGTAGTTGGTCGGAGTTTAGGTTTTTTGTCGTGGGTTTAGAGGGATGTCTAGCAGTGAGCTGCAGAGGCCAACAAAAGGATGTCTAGCACTAAGTCGAATGGACCAACGAGAGAGGTGTCTAGCATTTAGCTGGAAGCGCCAATGCGGTTGAGGAGCCAGTGATGAGAGGTCGGCAGGACGGTGAATGCTTGGGTTACCTGTTGAGTCAGCTGAGGAGCCAGTTATTGAATTGGTGATGAGGGGTCTGCTAATGTGTTGAATCAAGGTGGTGAGAGTGAGACTCACGCTCAAGGGGAGGTAAGAGTGTTCACAAGGAGTAAGGAGAAATTTGATGAGCCAGATCCGAAGGAGACACGAGATGGAATAGATCTTAAGGAGATAGTGGATACACCAGATCAGAAAAATACTAGAGTTAGATCAGAAGGAGAAACCGGATGGGTTGTCGTCTACTACTAGGAGGTCATCTACTATTGAACTATGTGTCAAGATGGGCTTAGTGGCTATCTTCGCCCAACTTGAGGAGGAATGTTGGTATTTGTATCTAGTTAGGTACAT
>JAOWBN010093370.1:0-19930 GCA_028565015.1 Pinguicula moranensis
ATTTATAAATTATTATATACTTATATGTAAATAATATTTGTATATTAATATGTTTATTATTATAAGTTTATTCGTTTGTGAAACTTAAAAATATTTTTTTTTGTATAGATTTATATGACAAATATAAAAAAATATTTTTTTCTAAAAAAAATAAAATAAGTAAATTTTTTCTTTAAAAGAGTCCAAAAAAACTCGGTTACGCCAAAGGTTAAAATCAGATTTAAACTGTGTTGGAAACGTCATGAAACCGTCCGAAACCGGCCTGAACCAAAATCGCCAACCGAACCGGAGGTTTTCGGCAACCGAACCGGAGGTTTTCGTCAACCGAACCGACAATCGGAGAAAACCAGACAAGGCAAAATCGGATATTCAAGGTTAGGTTAAGGTTTGTATTTTTAAAAACCGGCAATCGGCAAAAAACCGGCAGTTCGATAACCGTCAACCGAACCGCCCATGTCTAGTAATAGATGGTGTTCGACAGAATATGCATTTATAATAGACACACAGATCTCATGCCTTCAAATGTATTGATATTGTGAAAGTGCATGAGTTTATATAGATTAATATAAGGATAAATCTGGAAATAACTAAACTTAAAATAATCTAGAACATGTGCTCAGGCCCATATTCCAACATTTTCACTCAAATTGGGGCAAAGATATCAATGAACCTCATCTTGTGAATGGACAACTGCAAGAGTCCTAGGCCAATGAACTTGGTGAACATATCAGCTGTCAGATCTCGTGAGGTGACAAACTTTGGGGAGATGATTCTTGATTGAATTTTCTCACGAATGAAGTGAATATAAACCTCAATATGCTTCGTTCTCTCATGAAGAACAGAGTCGGAGGACAACATAATAGCATACTTGTTATCACAGAACTATAGGATCTAAGGGGTCGATTTCTAACGTTCCGGAAACTTTCAAATCCGGACCAATAACGAAATCGAAACAAAAAAACGTGTTAATTCATGTTCTACGAGCTAGAGGATAGTTGTACTTACCTAGATCTCGCCGGAAAACAACGAACTTGCCGGAAACTCAGACAACCCGATCAAAAATCGATGGAAAACGTGAACCACGAAGTCTCCAAATAGAAGACCTCTATCACGTGCACTCCCTGGGAAAACGAAGCGGATGCTAGACCACAAAAATTGACGAAAGAAACGGCGAGAAAATCGGTCGGAAATTCATGTCTCTCGCGAAGAAGGTGAAGAACAGAGAAGCCCCGGAAGTCGTTTTTTTCATCAATCTCAACCGACTGGGATTTATCCCATGTAATTGGGCTTTGGGCCCAAGTGAATTAATGGCCTGTTTTGCGCAACCTTCTTAAAATTATAATTGGCTTTTAAGAACCTCGAACTACGAGATTGATGAGTTATTTTTTGAAAAAAATATGCTTATAATCCACTTATAATTTTAAGAAGGCTGCGCAAAACAGGGCTTAAGTGGTATAGCCCAAATTAAACATCTTCTCTCAAACCCAATAAGAAAAGAAGAAGGCCAAATGCTGCCCCAAAAGGAGAAGAAACTGAGTCAACCAATGAAATTCTAGCCCCAAAAAGCTAAAGCCTGAAAAGAAGGAAAAATCCAACCCAATTTCCATAAAACTAAAATATTGCTAGATTCTTCACAAAGGAAACCATAAGGATTGGTGGAAATATGACTTGTGGCACCCAACCAATGAGGAGCAAGCAAATGCAAAAAAAAGTTATCATGTGGCTCGTGTTACCAACCAATAAAAAGCTGCCACATGGAGGAACAATGTCATTCACATTGTCTATAAATAGCCCTCAAGAATTAGAAGAAAAGGACGGGTGATCGTGTGAAAGAAAGAAGAAAGAAAGAAGAGATAGAAAAAAAGAAAGAAGAGAAAAGAGAGAAAAGATGAAAAATATGGGAGAGAAAAACTCTTGTAAAGAAAAGGCTTGAAAAGGAAATAAGTGAAATTCGGTCAAGGAAGAATTTGCCCCCCATGAGCGGCCACCTGACCCCAGAAATTACTTATTTTCGAACAAACTTTCATTATTTAATTTTTATTCCAAGAGAATGATTTTTACCCCAAACATATTTATTGCCCTATATTTTCCATTTATCTATTCAATATTAATATTTTAACCAAGTAGGTCAAAATCTGACCAAACCAAATCTGGTACTCACTCTACGACTGGATGGGAATCTCAATCACCCCTGCATCAACATCCAGGTGTCAATTTACCGTCTCAGAAGGTGAAACACTGGTGGCGAAGATCAAAATTATCGTTTGGACCCATGGACGAAGCCAGGAATTTACGTGAGGGAGGCCAAATTGTTTTGAACATAACAATAAATCTCTATGAAATTCAATAAAGTTATTGTGGTGCAGTGGTTACTAGTCCAGTATTCATATTTTGCATATAAGGATCAAATATCACTACCATCTAACATTTTAGTTTTTGATTTCAATTTTTTTTTAAAATGCCTTCACGAGGAATCAATCACTTGATCACCTAATTTAAAAACTTTAAATTATACATTGTAACAAATATAATTATAAGGGGACCAAACTATGAAAATATTTTTTTTAACCTATAATAAAAATAAAATTTAAATCCTGAGGGGACCATGGCCCCCCTCTTCCTGCCCCTACTTGGACCTAACGTCAAGCTTACCGGAATCCGAATTCAGGCTACGACATCACATATTGGCTGCAAAACCCGATGACATGTGGTGGTTTCCGGCTATGAAACGAGGAAATCAGTGATGCTATAGATCTCGAGGTAAAGTAAAAACTGCCGGAGAAGAGAGTTTGAGAACTCTAGTTTGTATTGTTGGCCTTTTTGGACCCACTATTCTTTTATTCTTTTCTCAATAAAATTAGCAATTATCTAAAAGAAAGACAGGGAAGTGCTTTGACTTACTCTACGATATTGGTGATCTTCGATTTAGTAAAAAATGGCCCAATTTTGCAAATTTCCGATTTAGGGCTTTCCATGTATTCATACCTGACTATCTTAATTTACAATAATAAAACAATTTGGTGGATTTCTAAGATACTTGAGCAGCTCTATCAAGGAGAATCAAAAATCAGAGAAATATTGACGAAAAAGTTTGGAAATTTGTATGGACTGAAACCTGTTGGCAATTGTGGGCACCGAAAATAGGAAAATCTTCCAGCAAACCTCTCAACCCGATGGAGAAATCATAGAAAGAATCCAAATCCATCTGGAAAAATCTGGAAGCATAAGAACAAGACCGATAGATATGAACAACGAGGGTTGTCCCAGTGGTGAATTGGCTGGAATCTCAGGGCTTTCCTAAAGATCCAAAGATCGAACCATGCTGGTAACACAAGCCTCGTGGCCACGATCACAGGCCCTCTTAGGAGGAATTGTTGGCCCGAGAAGTACCCGGTCATGTGGGGGGATCGGAGCCCATGACCCTAGGGATTAGTCGGGATGTCACTTGAGGTGGTCCCGGATACCCTCGGTTACCTAGAAAAAAGACCGATAGATACATGTGAAGGGCATACATGTAATCTTGTAAATATTGTTGGTTTTAATGAAAATTTAATTTAATACCCTAATCTAGTATCAATACACGGAAAGCCCTAATCTAGTATTGCCCTAAACCCTATCGTGGATTCAATATCCCATTGGAGCAAAGCTCCTCCACAAATTGTTATTTGCTTCAACCTGCCTATCAAAAAGCAACATCTGTTAGATATGTTAGATACCAAAAATAGAAAAAGAAGGGATCTTGATTTATATTGTAAAAGGAAAGGATTAATGACAATTAATCCTTTCCTTATCACAAAGATCCTTCCTTAATATTGCCCAAAGACAAGTCTATAAGTTGTAAGCTAAACAAAGAAGAACTTTAACTTTGAATAAACAAGCATTCAAGGTCAGAAAACCATTATGGTATCAAAGCCGTGTGTTTCTCCTCGGACTCACACATAGACTTCATCACTTACCTCTAGTCCGGCGTCCATCCAACAACAAAAAATCATGGTGGACAACACCAGAACCCATATAATCCCTAAATCCCTCTCGGATGATGTCCCCAGCCAACTTGCACACCTTCTTAAACAACTCCAGATACCCAAAAACAACTCCCCAGCAGCCATCACCCTCAAGTTAACCGACAACAATTATGCAATATGGTCCCGGCTCACCAAGATGGCTATAGGAGGACGGGGTCACCCAACCACATCACCGGCGACCCTCCTCCTCCTAAACTCGGTGACACCAATTATCCCGATGATCTCAATGTGTGCTATCTCATCCTCCATTCAATTGATCCAGATCTGGTGGATCTATTCATTGAATACAAAACGGCCAAGGAGTTATGGGATGGATTGGCCACTACGTATTGCAGCGGCGCATATCAATTACAAATCTACGATCTCACAATTTGGGCTAATCGACATCAACAGGGGGGTGGAACCCTCGAGTCTCTGTACATCGGACTCTAGAGAATTTGGCGTGAAATCGACCGATGTCAGTCAAACCCTATGACTTGTCCCGCCGATATAGCCACTTATAGTCGTTTCAAACAAGAAAATCGACTGTTTCAACTCCTAGCAGCATCTCACACAATGTTCGATGCAGTCAATCGAGACTTCCTCAAAGAGGATCTGCTACGCTCAGTTGAAATGGCCTACGCCGCTCTCCATCGTGAAGCGGTACGCCAAGGCATATTAAATCTGGCACAGGGTGTAGGCAGTGACTCATCACGGGGCATTGGAAGCGGCTACTCGACAGTGACTAATCCAATGGCTCCTCGGTCAAATCCGGTCGAAAAACTGGCCAAAGCATCATCCCGGAATCCTGGCGCAGATAAGACAAAATTGTGGTGCACGGACTGCCAGAAGAAAGGACACACCCTTAAAGGGTGTTTAAAGAGGATAGGCTACCCTGAATGGTGTCTAGACGAAAAGAAACGAGGGACAAAATCGACAGGGGCCGTCGCACCTCACGAAAAAAACTCTCTTGTGGGCAACAACACTGCTCAGCCGCCGAGTGGATCCAGTTTTGGTTCTATTACTGTCAGTCAGCCTGGCACAAGCACGGCCCTACGCGCGAATGGATATGATGAAGGGGAGGGCGGCAGATTTCTTGACAGAGGTACTAGGGATGGAGATACACGCGTATCATCCAACCCCACACGTTTTTTGCCACACAATCCCTCATATATTACTGCTAACGTGTCCCCTAGGTCTCCAAAATTTGAAAATGGCCCTCCAATTTCAGAATCTGCGACACAGGCCTCCAGAAGTCCACAAATTCCATCCCGGTCCCTACACTCTTCACATCTAGAAAAATACCCACCGAATTTACAAAAAACTACACCTTGTGCCCAAACAAAATCCCATATCCGAAATGAGCCCCTATCTCTCGAAAATTACAAAAAAAAAAAACAGAAAAATCTATACCGTCATTTTATAACCCTCAATTCTTCAAACCTGGCTGTTTTGGTCCTGAAGAACCCAAAATCTTGCCTCAAACCACTTCTCAAGCTTACTCGGCACACACAGAGACCTACCTTCCTTGGATATTTGATAGTGGGGCCACCGATACTATGACAAATGACCCCAATGATCTTCTCACCTCCACAGAAAAAAACCATCCAGACTGCAAATGGGAAGTATTGCGCCTGTTTAGGGGGCCGGGAAAATTAATCTATCACCACAAATCTCTATATCCAATTGCTTATTTGTTCCCTCCTTATTCTACAAACTCCTATCTATCAGTCATGTGATGAGAGAATTAAATTGCCTAGTTCTCATGTATCCCTCTTTTTGCTTATTGTAGGATATCCGAACGCGGGAGATCATTGGGCATCACACTGAACGCGGAGGGTTGTATTACGTTGATGAGGTGGCTCGCCAGGGGATCTCGATGTTAGCTCACAGGACAGTGAAATGGAAAGCTTGGCTGTGGCACCGTCGCTTAGGACATCCCTCCCCGGGTTATCTTAAACTTCTATTTCCACAACTTTTTTCCAAATAACATACATTTCTGCGAAACTTGTTTACGTGCTAAGAGTCATCGAAATTCCTATTCATTGAGCAATACTCGAAATGATACTATGTTTTCTTTAATTCACTCTGATGTGTGAGGTCCCGCCCCGAATTCGGACCATAGTACTTTTCGATATTTCCTTATCTTTATTGATGACTGTACTCGTATCACGTGAGTATATTTCTTGAAACATAAATATGAAGTCTACCACAAGTTTGTTGAGTTTTATGCCATGATCAATACACAGTTCCACAAAAAAATCCAAGTTCTCAGGTCTGACAACGGGTGGTGGGGTGGGGTTTGTAAACCAAATGGTGTCGCAGAAAGAAAGAACAGAATCATACTAGAAATAACTTGTGCCCTTATGATTGAATCCCATGTCCAGAAAACCTTTTGGCCTGAGGCTGTAGCAACAATTGTCTACCTCCTCAATCGCCTTCACACTAAAATTCTAAACCTAAAACCCCCAGTTCAAACCTTGTCCACATTGGCTGCAGTCCCTGCCCCCTTACTTTGGACCCTCGTATCTTCGGATGCACCGTGTTTGTCCATATTTCAAAAGTTGATCGACAAAATCTTGATCCCTATTCTGTCAAATGTGTCTTTGTTGGATATGGTATTAACCATAAAGGGTATCAGTGCTTTGATCCAATTTCCCACCGATGTATACTACCATGAACTGTGACTTTTTTTAAACCCACTACTATTTCTCCAACCAATCCAGTGGCCAGGAGGGAAATAGGGATGATCCTCTACATTGGTTACAAAGTCACAGTTTGCCTGATACTGCTCCAGTTGAGGTGGCGCATGTCCCAACTGAGCCCGCTTCTGAAAATGGCATACATTTATCCGCCTCAGATGACCATTTGAATCTCCTCCCGTCTGGCTATCCTGAGGTAAGTAATTCTGACCTGGAATCTACTACTAAAAATATTTCCGCACTAGTTTACTCTGACCTTGAAGGTACAATTCCAGAAGTAGTTAAACATGATCAATATGTATTACCAAAAAGTAGTACACGAGGTGCACCCCAAAAAAGATATGAACCGGAGTTTGAACCTCGAGCATCCAGATATCCTATGGCCAACATGGTTAGAGGTAATGATCGTGCAGTGTCTCTACCGAGAAATTATCAAGAGGCATTACAAACAAGAGAATGGAATCAGGCAATGAAAGACGAAATGGTGGCCTTGAAAAAAAATGATACGTGGGAAAAATGCATACTACCAAGTGGGAAGAAATCAGTGGGGTGCAAGTGGGTGTTTACGATAAAACATAGATCTAATGGCACAATTGAACGTCACAAAACTCGTCTGGTAGCAAAGGGATACACTCAGACCTACGGGATTGACTACTCATAAACTTTATCACCGTTGGCAAAAATTGATACTATCCGAGTATTGTTCTCAGTAGCTGTTAATCTTTATTGGCCTCTCTACCAGTTTGATGTGAAAAATGTGTTTCTTCATGGAAATCTTAAAGAACAAGTATATATGAGCGCCTCACCAGGATTCACAAACACATTCCAGAAAGATGAAGTATGTCGACTGAAAAGGGCACTCTATGGTTTGAAGCAATCACCTCGTGCATGGTTAGGGAGATTTGCAGCAGTGATGCGAAGACACAGATACAGATAAAGCAATTCAGACCACACACTGTTCCCAAAAGGATAGGGGGAGCATGTGACTTGCCTGATTATATACGTAGACGACATGATAATTATTGGAAGTAATACAAATGAGATTGCCAACCTCAGGAAAAATCTATTCGAGGAATTTGAGATGAAAGACCTCGGAGAACTAAATTATTTCCTTGGGATAGAAGTCCAGAGAACCAAATAGGGGTTCTTCATTTCACAAAACAAATATGTGTTGGACCTTCTAGCCGAAACAAGACTTATGGATTGCAAATCCGTGGACACGCCAGCAATGGTTAATCATAAGCTGCAGATGAAAGAAGGGGGTCCTATGGTTGACTGGGAACAGTACCACCGCCTTGTGGGAAAATTTATCTATCTATATCACACACGTCCTGATATAGCCTATGCTGTGGGTGCCATAAGTCAGTTCATGCACACCGCTTAGGAAGATCACCTTGAGGCAGCAATGAGAATAATCAGGTACTTGAAAGGATCACCCGGAAGAGGGATTCTATTCAAAAGAAATGGGCACCTTGAGATCCAGGGTTACACAGATGCAGACTGGGCAGGGAATTCGATTGATCGAAGATCAACTGCAGGCTACTTCATGTTCTTGGAGGGGAACCTGGTTACCTGAAAAAGTAAGAAATAAAAAATGGTGGCATTGTCCAGTGCTGAAGCTGAATTCAGAGGTGTTGCTCGAGGACTAACAAAGATTCTGTGGTTGAAAAAAATTGATGACAGAACTTGGATATCCTATGATGGTCACATGCCTCTATATTGTGATAGCAGAGCAACTATAAGTATATTCGAAACCCCTGTACAACATGATCGAGCTAAACACGTGGAGGTAGACCGACACTTCATCAAGGAGAAATTTGAAGAAGTGATTATTAGTCTACCATTCATCAGATCAGAAGAGCAACTGACAGACATCTTAACCAAGGCTGTTCTGAACCGGATGTTTAATATCATATCGGGTAAGTTAGGTATTAAAGACCCTCCAATACAACTTGAGGGGGAGTGTTACATATGTTAGATACCAAAAATAGAAAAGGAAGGACTTGTGAGATTGAATTGAATTAGGTCAAATCTAATACCACTTACCTATGGCCATAAAGTTAAGTGGTAGCGGGCCTGCCCATTAATGGGTCAGGTTAAATATATACCTGCAAGATCACACGGTTGTCGAATATAAGAAATCCTTTAGCCTGAGGGATCTTGATTTATATTGTAAAAGGAAAGGATTAATGACAATTAATCTTTTCCTTATCACAAAGATCCTTCCTTAATACTGTCCAAAGACAAGTCTATAAGTTCTAAGCAAAACAAAGAAGAACTTTAACTTTGAATAAACAAGCATTCAAGGTCAGAAAACCATTAACATCTCCTACTCCATCGAGATTTTCTTGTAATAAACTGTTGTTGATCAAAGATCCTTTTAATTCCCTAATATAATCGGACTAAATTCAAGAATTTTTTGAGGTTTAGCTAAACAGATGAGGGGGCACTCATACTCAGGGATGACCACAAATTTTTTGAAAATTTTGCAGTAAAAATGGTGGCAAGGGCGGGGTGCAATACCACAAACCTGTATCCAGACCTCCCCAAAGCGAAAATCTGCCCTACCTATATCCTCCCCCAGGAATACAAATACTTACATTTTTATCTATCACACAATACCAATATTCAAATTCATTACTTGGAAATAGAAGTCTGAGTAACAACCTAGAAACACCCAAAAGTGATATTGGTGTGGCTCAATCTGACATCATAGTTTACAGTCGCTGATAGGTAAAATCCGTCTTCGGATTGAACCTCACCAATATTGCTTTAGGGGGTGTTTTGCGCAGACTCTCTTATGCTTATAATTGGATTATAATAACTTTTTTTGATAAAATGAAGAGTTATTTTTTGAAAAATGGTGCTTATAATTGGATTATAATTTTAAGAAGGTTGCGCAAAACAGGGTCTAAGAGATTGAGATCAGAACAAGAAAATTTAGGATATCTCCAAATTAATATTTCTTGACTTCACGGTGGAATTCAGCAATGTAGGCATTGTGTAATGCTGGAAAAAAAGGCCAAAAGAATAAATCAACTAAACTAGATTGAAATCACAGACAATGGAAGTGAAAGTCAAATGTAGGATCTGAATCATGACTAAATGTAACTTTTTCTACGATTATTAAGTCAAGTAATATATAAAAACTAAAGATCTCAAAGAAGCATTTAGCTTATCCCTTCCATACAATATCATAGCGTATGTACCTCGATCACTTGACATGAAGATTTCCGTGAAAAACTAAACAAGACAAATTAACAATACACAATTTACATGGTTCAACGAAGTTACCTTTAGAACCTCCTAACAGCCATCTTTATATTTCAAAGAAAAACAGAGAAGAATATAGAGGGATTGTGAAGAGGAAAGTGAGGATGGAAGGTGTTAAGGTTTCAGGGTTTTTACCTTGGGATGTGATGGTGAAAAAGAATGTGATGGAAAATGCTATGAATGGGGAACTCAAATGCCAAACAAAATAACAACAACTCTCCTTACTTCTCTTGCGCATGTAATTCAAATATTCCCAGCCTCAAAGAACACACATCCCACTTTTAATGTGAAGATGTTTGCATTATTTTATTTATGTCTTCTTTATCGTGCTTCAAATGTAGTAAAGAAAGTGTTCGAAAAATAAGTCATCAAGTTGTGACACCTTTTTCCCAATGCTTTTGTTTGTCATGGTTTCTTTCACAATTGGGAATATATTTTAATTTCACGGGTACGAGTTTGAACTTTTGAGAGGAATGGTTACACGTTTTTATACTTTTATATAAGTTTCATAAATTTGTAACTGGAATTTTAAACCAGGATAAGTTGTCATTATATATTTATTATAATAATATATTGAAAAAGTGTTAAAACATTCATCCATGGAGATCTGCCATGTTTTTTGGTCCCGCGCCCCGTGTTTTTTTGGTAAAAAAGAAATTAGAAAATATTAAAACCCTGACTACAACTTTAAAAAAGAAACTTGAGGTGGGAGGGGCACTTACATCCGTCCCTGCTTCCTACAATCGTTATACCAATGACCACCTATTCCATTTTTCAATTTCATTTCACAATCAAGAACATGTAAAAAAAATGTGAAGTTTGTTCTTGGAAACTCCTCAAAGGGCCAAGCTTAGACGCCGGCGACAAAGGAGAGGAGTGCATGGGGTATGCAATGCGACGGGGCGACGGGCCTCTCGGGCTTTCCATATTGTTGGGAGTATCCTATTCCACACGGACTAGGAACAACAAGTTATAGCTACATATAAAGAATTGTGGTGCTACAATCTATCACCTTGGTACTAAGGTTTTTAAGAGAATAGCCCACATTCACTTTATGTGTTAGCCCACACACGCGCATGCCTCCACGAACCCGAGCCCATTTACTGTTGGGCCGAGTCCGGACCCGAACCCATTTACTGCTAGGCCGGGTCTACTAAACCTTCACAATAAGAGTAATGTCGCATATATTTAATCCCAATACCCCAATTTAATCAATAATATACTCTGTGAATTATGGACACTTGATAATCGATGGGATGGATGGCTGCATAGAAAAGTAGATTGTGAGTTATTGAAATTAAAATAATCGGAATTCAATAGGATAACTAGTTCATGAATTTGGAGCATTTATATTTAAAAATAGTTAACAAGACTCTGGTGGGTGTTAAAAAAAAAGCATTTTAAAACATGCTTAAAAATAGCTTTTGAAAAAATGTGTTTGACCGTAACTTCTCCCAAAATGCTGCCGGCAGGTTAAATTTGAATTTGAATTTTAAAATAATCAAAATTAAAATTTTTATTTAAAAATTAAAAAAAGTAACAAAATGAATTTATTGAATAGACTTTACAGAGTAGTAGTTGTCAAGCATAAAAAACTGCCGCAATTATTAACCTCATAGTCATGGTTCAGAATGAGTTGTTATTGAGCACGTGTTGTTTAAATATTTTATTAAACCTGGAAAAGAGCAGACTCTGCGGCGGATGGTGTCGGCATCCGATGTGGTCCAGTTTCTCTTCATCATCCTCCCGCACCCAACAGTTTTCCGCATACACTCAACGCCCGTGACCCGACACTCCTCACGCGAGTTGGACACGTGATCTCTTTTAAATCACCTTCCTTATTAATTGGAACCATTAAATATTGTTATAGAATTTCTTCTCGAACCTGTTGCTAAAAGTGGTATTATTTAGGGGTGCTTATTTTGAAAATTGAAATTCAGAAATTTTTATTTTCGAACATTTTTATTTTCAAATTTCGATTTCAAAGTATAGTTCGGTAGAATGAAACGGAAATGAAAGAAATTTTTTATTTCCGAACTTAATCGGAACGGAAATGGAAATAGGTGTTCGGAAATAAAAAATTTCGATTCCATACTCAGAATATATTTTATTCGGAAATGAAAATGGAAATAGAAGTCACGTTTTTTAACTCCCACCTTTCATTTTACGAGTTTTAATTTTGACTTTCACCTCCTCATTTCACTCATTCACGAGTTGTTGAACTTCACTCTTATATACTTCTTTGAATAGGATTTCCCAATTCTCATTTCACGACCGCAGGCTACCACTTCGTCTTCATCTCTTTATTGCGCAACATCTTCTTCAACTCTGAATCACGTAACACATACTCAGTTTGGAACTCATTTTCTTTTTTGAATCTCTTGATTTCATCATTTTATTTTGGTTTGGATTTTGTAATTATGGTTTGAATTTTTTTTTTTTTGGTTCAAATTTTTTGAATAAGATCCTGGTTCTATTAGAAAGAATATAGAACATAAACCTAAAAAGATAAAAAGAGATCCATTCAGGAACTGGTTATATCAAACATAAATTTTTGGAAATAAAAATTTAATTTTCATTTCCATTCCAAATGTTTATTCGAAAATAAAAATGTTTATATTTCTAGTCGAAAAATTTTTATTTTCATTTCCATTCCAAATGTTTATATTTCTAATCGAAAAATTGGAATTTCCATTTCTATTTATGCTTCCAATTTCCAAACTCGAACAAAAATAGGGTAATTCGAAATAAAAATGGAATAGAATTTTCCTTCCGAATTGAGTTTGGAACGGAAATAAAAATACCAATTTCCGACAAATTTTCGAATAAGCACACCTAGAAAGATGAGAGTAGCCTTTATTCGTTTGACTCCAAATTCCAATAAAGCTTGTCTGGGAAGCAACCCACAAATCTGGTTTTGGTCTGTTAAAGTTTCTACATTCTCCTCTAAACATATCGACAGTTTGAGGAATAATTGGCGGTGAGATCAAATTTCTGCTCAAACCATATGAAGAAGACAACACCTACCCTTCACATCTTTTAAGCGTAATGTTCACTATCAGCACACAATCAACGGCTATCCAGAGTCAAAATGACGACAAGATTTTTCCAGCCCCAGTGATTTTCATTTACACATGAGTCTACATATAGCTATCATCAACTTTCACAGCCTAGTTTTAAGAAAATATTGCAGGAATTCCTTTGGATATTACCTATACGCAGTAATTTGCTGCAGCATTTACCCCGATGAGAATCTCTTCGATCAAAATGAACAAATTCCTCAAAACAGAATAGTACCTACTTCAACTGCTACTGCTTGTGGAAGAGAACATACGCCTGGAAACAAAGTACCTTGCTTTGGGGAATGAACTTAACAGAGGCATTATCATAATGCAGCCAAGTGCCGTTTGGATACCGGGCATCGGCAGCGTAATGAACCTTCGAAGGGTCTCTTCCATGGTGAGTGATGGTAGCAACAAGATCATATTTTCTCGCCTATAGAGAGAAAAATTGGAATTGAAAGCATCATCATTCAGTCGAAAATTGGACTGGAAGTTTCATCAATTAAGAGTAGAGGCAAATCAACTGAAAAAAAAAAGTCAAAAAGAAAATTTTCAACAGACTCAAATTTTCTAGCTTATCTCAGCCTACATTTATTTGAATCAGTAGTTAAATTTTCGAGCTTATCGAAATTATCTACTCCATAAACTCAAATTTAAATAGCATTCATCTGCGGCAGATTACAGATATACAGCTGGAAAACGAAAAAGTAGAAGAGAATCCCTCATCGAACCACTAGAAAACCCATAAAATATCTAGTGCCAAAAGTAGAACGAAATGAAACAGCGAACCAAGAAGCACCTCTCCAGAAGCTGATCCTCTGTACCCTTCAAGTGTTTCTGGTGCAGAGAACCATTGGAGGGCAGCTTCTATAGTACAGACAGGAGCAGGAAAAAAATCAAGGTGAAGCAAGAGAAATGGTTGAATGGTAGCTGATGCCTTGCTACCTGCTTAAACACAATAGAGATATGGTCAGATGGTATACAGTGGAAAACAGCCATAAATGAGGGTTCCTACAGCGGATGGATGGATGGAATGACTTTATCTTTTCATATACTTCACCGGTGGGGATTAGCCCACAATGGAAGGATCAACAGCATCAAAACCTTCTAGTTACCACACTTCAACAACAAGACACTAAATTCAGCTGCTTAGAATTAGGAGGTTTGACCAATTGCAAAACCATCTAGCTACACATTCAAATCCGACATATTTCTACAGTTCCAAAGTGGTAAACCTGTATGCCAGCAGAGTTCTTTGCATGTTCATAATCATTGATATCACAGCCACCTCATGAGGATACAACAGAGGCATTCAACTAACAGTGTGAAAAAAGCAAGTCATACCTCGTAGGAGTAGAGAATAAATGCATGTTAGGAAATGTTTAATGATTCAAATATGTATTCAAGAAAACAAAAATCATGCAAATTTATCAAGCCACTGGAAATTGCATGTGCTTCATTGTACAATAGCAAAGGTGAAGGAAAATTAATGTCACATTCACAATATAAATTAAGAAAGTAACCAAAAGATTAAGAAAAGTCTCAGCGAACGAATTTAATACAAATTTGTACTTGTTTCCATTAGATTAACCAAACCAAATCAAACCAAATATACATAGTAAATCCCGCCCTAATGCATGATCTGGGGAGGGTAAGATGTACGCAGTCGTACCCTCATCCCTCACAAAAGATGAAGAGACTGTTTCCGTAGAGACTCCCAACTCGAGAGTAAAAATAATAAAAATAAAATATAAATAAATAAAATAGAAGTAGAAAATAAATGCATAAATATATCCATACCTGGATAAATAAAAAAATAGACTGAATAAATAAATGAACAAGTAAATATCATCTAACTACTTATCTCTCCTACCTCTGTATATCCAACATCCAATAATCATACGTTTGTCCTACATAGTTCTATATATCCCTAACCGTAATACGACGTCCCCAACTCATCCTATCAGAGGTATGTCCTCAGAGAGGTTCAATCCCACTAAGTCCAATCGGATTTGCTCCTCCCACGTTCTCCTAGGTCTCCCTCTCCCCCTTCTTCCTTTAACTTGGAGTTCTTCGACTCTCCTGACGGACATGCCTTCTCCGTATATGTCCAAACCATCGCAATCTTCCCTCTCTCAGCTTAGCACTGATGGATGCGACACCTAACATATCCCTAAAGATCCCGTTCCCATTCGAAATCCTATCTAATCTCGTACAACCATCCACCCACCTTAGCATCCGCATCTCCTCCACCTCAAACTTCTGCACATGTGACAGTCTCATAGCCCAACACTCTGACCCGTAGAGTATTGACAGTCTTATAACCGTTCTATAAAATTTTCCCTTCAACTTTCGTGGGAAAAACTTATCGCATAGCACACTAGTAGCTGATCGTCATTTCATCCATCCGACTTTGATACGATGAATAACATTGCCTTCAACCCCTCCATCCTTTTGTATAACAGATCCTAGATATTTGAAACTATTTTTCTCAGGAGTGCTTGGTTCTCAATCACAACTTCCATTCCACTTTCCTCCGCTTCATTAGCGAAATTGCACGCCATATACTCCATCATCGATCGACTCAAGCGTAGTTCCTTGACCTCTAGTGTTATCCTCCAACGCTCCAACTTAGCATTAACCTCCTCCTTTATCTCTGCCACTAAAACAATGTTATCTGCGAACAACATATACCAGAATACTTCTTCTTGTATTTCCTGAGAGATTACATCTATAATCACCGCGAAAAGGAACGGACTCAGTGCTGACCCTTGGTGTAATCCTATATCCACTGAAAAATTGAGATTCTAAATCTACATTTTAATAACCCTTGATTTCGCAATGAGAGACAACATATGAACTTGACTCCAACCAAGATGATGGGCAAGTAAGCATAAGAAGTATACGCTTACCTAGGCCTTTCTGATAAGTAATCAGGAAAATCTGGAGTGAAGAAACATGACAGGCCAAAAGGGAATTGCAGGTTAAATAGCAGCACTCTCATTCCTTTTGCAAATTGAGTCAGTCAGCATACCAAAGTAAGAGATGAATTCAACAAATGCACGCAATGTTGGATAACCATTCTACAATAGCAAAAGGAAATACAGCACGCATGAGTTGACTTGTAGTTCATATCTCTAGTCTGTACTAGAATTGATTCTGCATACTCCCTCTGGTATATTCCGATAAATTAGCTCCTGCAGCAGATCCAAAAAGGGACAGCAGGATAGTAGAGCCTGCAGAGTTTCATTCAGGAAGTAGAGATTTCCCAAGTAGATCAAACCTCGAGGAGTAAAATTTCTTGCAATATCATTTGTTAGATTTGATTCATTGAAGATATTCTCCCTTGATGGTCCTTCATGATTGCCATTGGCTGAATTGCTCAAAACATCATCTACGGAAAAGGAAGATAATTCATAATAACTATGGAAACCAGGCTGCATTAGAGTTGGCCTTTTAGGCAAATTGGCTGTATGATGAGATGTTGGAGATGGTTGTTTCTTGGCACGGCCTGATTCCATTTTGTCGGCAACACTGTCAGCAGAATATGTACTACTTGTGTATCCATTTTCCTTCACCAAATCAACTTAAAGGTCCTTTTGGGTTTTGCTGCTGCTAGTAAGCGGAAATATATCAAGTTTACGAGCTGGATTTGGGAGATCACACACTTCTCCTAGAGGGAGTCCAGAAACCTTTGTGTTGGGAATGCCCACAGATCTTAAAGTTTCCAAATCTAAAGAACCAAAACTGATTTTGATATCATCCCATTGTTGCAGATATTGCATTGAATGGATCTCTTCCTCTGTAAATGATCCAAATATAAATACGTGAAATAGAAACAGCATTAAAGATGAATAGATCAACAAACACGGAATCTCTGAAGGTAAAAAACTCATATACATGGTAAAAACTGAATTAATTGAATCTCACACTCCATAGAGTTAATGAAGTACAGTTTTCAACAAACATTCATAGATCTTAGTGAATCTACGAGAAGGCCAAACTTATGTTTTTCCTATTTTTCACTCTCTTCTCAAAACTCTAAACGAGCCACAAACTAGTTCAGTTACTCTACATGCATCGGAAAACCACAGAGAAGATATCATGGTGTAACACAATAAGACACAATTTTGATGGAAACTGAACCCATTAAGATACTACCGAATACACAAAAGAAATATTAACTATATTTTACTTCAAAACAGATGCTCCTCCAGTCATGCTACTTCTCTTTTCCATTTTCTAAAATAATGAGAACATTCCAAATACACAAAAAACCCTAGCAAAAAAGTTCTGGCTGAGGCAGCTACAAATTCATTACCAAAGCTGAACCTCAATAACTCAACAGAAGCAGTTTCAACATTACAGATGAATAGATCAACAAAATGGAATCTCTGAAGATATAACTCATATATGGAAAAAAAATTGAATTAATTGAATCTAACATTCTGAAGAGTAGACGGCAAGTCTCTGAGATACATAGTTAGATAAAGCATTATTAAGCAATCTTAGTTAGATACAGCATTATTATGCAATCTTCGTAATGCTTAGTTGACAAGAATAAAAGTAATTCAAAAGTATGGAGAAATCTTTACAACTTTTTCCCCGAATCAGCAACTCATAAGTTTACATTTATACAGTCAAACCCTACCCACACGGCGTTCATCGATCAACTAATTACCAAAATTAGGCAACTTAATGCTCTGTTAACAATCTCTGGTTGAAGAGGATAACATTTAGTTTTCAAAAGTGCACATCATTGTTAGAGCTTGGCTGACCAAATTATGCAGAAAAATAATAAAGGAACAAGATAAAAATATTTCAATTTAACCAGTATCAGCCTGTGTCCCGGACACATATTTTATCCAACCTAAGCCCTGTACAAAGAATTTATGAAATTTACCTCATTACTTGCTATCCAGGCTTTTATAACAAATCTATGAGAATATGGCCTTCATATTCACTGGCAGGACGTTGCCTCAAACTTTCTTATTTTTCACTTTCTCCTCAAACCTCTTACTGAGCTACAAACTAATTACTCTAAATGCAACACAAAGTCACACAAAATCAGAGATGCTATAATGGTGCAAACAAACAAGTCACAATTTTTATAAAAACAAATGGAGTCCCCTAAAGAAACGATCCTGTTCAAATAAATATAACAAGTTAACTATATTTTACTTCAAATAAATTCTCTTATCATCTTCATTCTCCTTTCATTTCTAAAATAACGTGAAAATTCATAATACAGAGCAAAACCCAAGCAAAAAGCTTTTGCTATGACAGCTAAAAGCTCCACCAGATCAAAGCCAAATCTCAACAAGTCAACAGTAGCATTTTGAGATTTAGCCAAAAAAAGTAGCATTATCAGCATTTTTCACGAAAATCATCAAATATAATCAACAACCTTGCTCTGTTTCACCTGAAAAGAAATACTCGCGCAATCGTACTTCACATTTCCATTTTCCAAAACAACGTGAGCATAAAAATTACAATGAAAAAACCCTAGTACAATTGTTTTGGGTTGCAGTAGCTAAAAACTCCATCAAACCAAAGCCGAACCTCACTAACTCAACCGTAGCATTTTCAGCATTTACAGCATTTATTTTTTCTCATGAAAGCAGCGAACCTGTTGCCGATCAGTCATATTGAGAATGGGAGCAGATGATGAGTAGGCCGTTGAGTACGAGTGCCGTTCGCTCGAATCATAGTCAGAATATTCTATTTTGGTTATTTGTATTGTTCCTTATCTTTTTCTTGCCGCGTTTTTTGTGCGCTATATCATTTTTAAGTAAATAAGAGAGTTTTCTGGCATTCTTTTTTAAGAAAAAAAACTTATATATTGTAATTTTTTGTTTATATTTCTTTCTTTTTTTTACTCCAAAAGTTTGATATTTCTGCTTCTTCTGTTTCTATTTTTCTAACACAATAGAATAAAGATCGCGTGAGAGGAGGGGGGCAAAAAAAACTTTATCCACTATATCATTTTAGGAGTCCCCCTCCCTCCCCTATCACAGAAACTGCTCAAAACTTTGTGACCATCGAATGTCGAGGTGATTGAGCATGAACGGTGACACAAAATATGTTACAAAAATATGTGTTTTTGGTCTCAGTGATGGTAGGAATATTTCCCCCCGGGGGGCCGGAATCCCCCCTTTCATTCCGCTACTAGAATTAACCCCGTCAACATCTTTCCCTGGTGCAAACTTCGCGGTTTCTATTCCACGTCCCAACCGGTGGCCGTCCGGTGTATCTCCTCAATCGGGATCCGATACCACTCCGGGACATTCACACCGAGATCCTCATCGTAATACTCATCCTCCTCCTCCTCACTAGTAGCAATAGTACTAATCGACTCAAGAAACTCCCACAAATCGAGATTATTCTTATCCTCCTCATCCCAATTAATCTCATCGATGTATACATCAGGATTTGTCAAATGATCCGCCAACTCGTGACCGTCGATTGGGAGATTGTGTATTTTCCGGTAAAATCGTCTCTTGGCGGCGTGGAACGCTTCCTCGCCGGCGGAATCGTTCCATTCCAGTATGGCCGGAAATAACTTGGTGTCTGTTTTGGATCTCAAGAACTTTTCCCATGAGGGAAAAACCCCGATCTGGGAACAAAAAGATTTCTCCCATGATGGAACAGCAGGAACCCAAATCCCTGGAGAAAGACAACAAAAACAAAACAAAAAAGTAAATGAAAAAATGAAACAAGATTCACCCAAAAGTTTCATTAGAAGTATTTATAAACATTTCTGTTTCGTGTCATGCTGCATCTGCATGCATGGCGAGTGCGATCTTCTGCTTGTGTCAAATTTCCGACCACGACGGAGGAATCTGGATGTTTCCTCTGTTTTCATCTTCCCCATCGTTCATGGCCGACG
>JAOWBN010093481.1:0-19929 GCA_028565015.1 Pinguicula moranensis
ATTTTGAAAGTGTCATGTTAGTTAGGTGGTAACTTAATATGACACTACTTGTTACTTCTTGGTCGCACGAATCATTTATTGTATGAAGTACGAGAAAATCCGTATATGTCAAAACAACAAATGTGTTTTGGCTTGTATAACCAAGCAGATATGTTTTGTTGTGCGGCTTATGTAGCCGAGTGGGAGCTGTAGATGAACATTTAATGATTCACCAAATGTTCACATTGCAGGTGAACATTTAATGTTCACGGATGAAAACATTGCATGTGCAATGTTTTCTGGCAAGTTTTTCAAAACTTGCATTACTATTTGAGTACTATTTCCACGCCTATAAATAGGCTACGTACCTATTCATTTGAAACAACGAATATCAGAGATATACGGGTTTTCTCTGTCTGCCTAGCCACCCACGAGGCTAAGATTTGATTCGTGAAAAATCTAAACGAGACTCTGGTAGACTCGTTCCGGACGCTTGATCCAACTATCACGCTTTCGCAACAGGTAACATTTATCGAATTAAATTTGTTACCGTTATATTCAATATTAGATCCGTTCTATTAATTGAATTACAGCTGATAATTTGCTTCTCCTAGAAGATATTACTTCCAGTATCTACAACACTTTCTCTCCCAATTCTGTTACTCCAACTTCCTTTAATTCTATAACTGAAATCGCAAAGCTGGAGGGCTTGAGATCTTTCTAGAATCGGGTGTTCCAAAGCTTGTCTGGGGACTTGGATTAGCTTGATGTTGATTCCGTGTAAGGGAGCACAACTACCAGCATTATCGTGGGAAACCTGGAAAACGACCTTGCTCACCTCCAGCAACAAGTGCAAAACCCACAGGGCATGGTAAGTGCAATTATTAGGAATTCAACCGTCTACATCCTTTGGACACCACTCGTCCCCAGCTGGTAATCGAATACAAGCTTTGGCTTGAGATGTTTATGTCCTCGGGAACCGCTGTATCGCCTAGTGAACCCAAAACAGGTTGAGCCATTGGAGGGAGGCTAGGACGAGTGATGAGTCAGTTTCATACGTATTCATCAAGGGTATTTTAGCCTACTTTTATTTGCTTTCGAGCCTCTTTGTGTATTGTCTCTTACCTTTTTCTATTTGTATTGTGTTTTAGATGTACTAACGTGGAAGAGATCAAAAGGAGGTGATTTCTGCATTTAAGTGTCAAAAACCAGCAGCCACCGAATTCCCCCAAGTAGTCTGTCATCTTTCACTGCATCAAGCATAACTCTCTGCGTAGACCTCCGAATTGAGTGATTCGAAATTCTCGAGAAACTAAACTTCATGAGTTTTCTAACGCTATATCAAATGCCATCCAATTCGTCCCATAGAAGTGTCTATAAATTTCGTAAGATATACCATATGCAGAGAAGTAAGTGTTGTCGCCTCGAACCCTTGGCAGTCGCCGCTCTAGGCCGAAAGATTGGGAAATTCTATGGTGGCACCCGCTGCAAGATTCTAGCGGCGAATTTGAAGGGAAATGGCCATGTCCCAGTTGCGACCGGTGCAGTATTTTGGGAGTTGCTTGAAGCCCTCGATAATTTGTGAAAATCTCTGGTAGCGGCGGCGACCACCTACATCTTATGATCCCAATAACACTCTGAAGGTGAAGCCGCCCTGCTCATCCTAGCAGCCTCCTCCTCCATTAGATTATGAATATTTGCATGTGGCAGGCATTTGTTCATCGTTTGTAGCCGTCCCCTTCGAAGAGCGAAGGAGCCCGATGCACGGTGGGACCCTGCCGCATAATTTTTGCATGCCACGTCAATATTTTGGGCATTATTTCTCCATTTTGGCCCCCATTTAAGCTAGCTTTATATATATGTGGACTTAACTTACTGTCACAACCTTTTGAGGATAGGGTTTAAGCTTAGAATTCTTTCTTTTTCTCTCTAAATTTTTTATGTTTTCCTTCTTACGCTAGATTAGACCTAGTGATGTAGGAGCATCAAAACCACTCGAGCCACCTTCAACTCCGAAGGCCATGGATATAGCATGATTTAACCAATCATGAGCAGAGAACAAACGCTAAAGACAAAAGAAGATGAATGCTCGGGGCGCATTGCCAACCGCTCGAGAAAATCATGAATGGCAAGAGGAGATCAGCTTACATCATGCACGATGATCGATAAAGACATATTTGTGCTATTTTGTTTTCTTTTAAATTTTTAGTCGTGCCAATTTAAAATTAACAAGTCATAACACCTCCTAAGGAGTAGGAGCGAAGATCACACAAATAAAATTATCAATCGCTCTAGGTAATTGGAGGATGGCTCGAGACAAGATTATTGTCGGCCAAATAGGCGTGCTACTGCGGCCAATGGAGCAACATTACTATTGTATATGCCAAATTTCTATTTTGTCGTGCCATTTTGATTTGGTTGAGTCCAACCAACTTATAAGATCCTTTTGAGCACATGGGTATCAAATTTTGACCTAAACGACTCGAACACATGGGCCATGGTTTAGATTAGCCGTAGCTTTCTAATTTTTAGGGGTTTGTCTGTGGTAGTCTATAATATGTCTCCGCCAAAGTCCTTATCCATGAGTTGTACATGGCGGACACGTGGTCCTTCTCTTCAGGATATATCAAGGCATCGTTGATCTAGTTTTGGACCGAGACAAAGTCAATCCTTAAAAAGATGGCACAAGCCACTCTTTTCGGATCATATAAATAGTTCTATGACCATTTGGCTGCGTCCGATATTTGGGATCAAGCAACGAAGGCCTTAGGCTATAAATGGCTTCACCATCCCCAATCTTTTAGCTCAAGCAATGAGCATTCTTCAATAAAATCACAAGCTTTCAGTTATTTGAGTTATTTCCTATGTTTTTGTGTGAAATAATCTTTTGAGTGTCATCCGAGCTTATGTGAGCCCATTGTGAGTTTGTAGCCCCTAGAATTATCATAATTCTATCCTAGCACTACCTAGGGTTTCCTTTGGAGAGGAGAAGGGGTCTATCCTACAAGCTCTTGAGGCTAACCACTTTGGAATTGGAGTTGAGGACCAATCTCTCCAAGTTTCTTTTTGGTGTCAACTATGTAAAAAGGGAAGAATCTCTTATTGCTTCAGTTTTGATATTTCAATGAAATTGGCGTATGTTTTTCTATGAATTATATGCTTTCTCATTGAGTATGTTTAACTAGGCAAGTTGTATGGAATGTTGGTGAACTTTACTCACATGAATGAATTGAATGGTACTTTTGATATTTTAAGTTGAAGTTGGGGATTGTCCCTTGCTTATTGCTCTTTATTTTGAGGTGACTCTTATTTTGTGTAATCGTATGAAAGCTAGAGGTTAGGTGGATTGGCTGACCATAACCCAACGCCTAACCCACTAAGATAGACGGATTGGCTAACCATAACCCAACTTCTATTGGCTTATGTGGGCAAGAGTCAAGGTTAGCCTAGCTAAGGTGGATTCGGTTATGTGACCTTTTTCCCCAATCCTTAACGAAATACTAAGCTAGTCATTGTTGATATGATAGGCGGGATTGATTGTAATATCGAGCAGGGGATTGTTCAAATAAAGCCCACCATGACCTACAGGGCCTATTAGAGAACAAACCAACAATATCTTACTTGGGGGCTACTGTGACCAGTACGAACTCCTAGTATTTGCATGTCAGAGTAACACTCGATTCTCTATGTAAGTCAGGAAGGACAAAACCTGTACGTTCTTGACACAAGAGACCCAACCGCTTTTATAGTTAGTTCACCATTAGCGATTAGTCCATCAATTCACCAAACACCTATACTTTGCCTTCATCAAACAAGATAAATAGGTAATTTAGGATAATGAAGTCTGGACTTGATAGCACCCGAATCCTCGAGAGATTCTACCTTGAGGTTAGGGGCGAGCAAAAATCCCATTGGATTTTGGTAGTACCGATACCAATGGAATATTGTACCGAAACCGGACTTTTTGTTGATTTTTTGGTAATACATTTCGGTTTTAGTTCCCTAAACGCATTACCGAAAATGTTTGATACGGTTTAGATTTTTACTGATTCAGTATCGGTAAAAATAGAAAATCGATAAAAAAAAATAATAATTTTTTTTCGTTTATAAAATTTTACTAAAGAGAAATATTTTTCTACCTAATAAGGTTGAAAATGGGATTTGAGCAAAATGAGGAAGTGAAGTATTTATAGGCATCAAGTGAGGGAATTTTTCTTGTGTGAAATGGGTGTGGGACAAATGGAGCATTTTCTTAAAAACAACCAAATGGAGCAAAGTATGTCTTCAAGCTCTCCACTACTAACACTTATTTCCTTTGTTAATACTCTATTTTTTTTTAAATCGCTTCGTTTCAGTTGGATGAATATAAGTTAAGATAAGTTCAACTATTAGTCCCTTGAATAGTTGAGACCAAACTATACCAAACAAAGACAAAAATAGAAGAAGAGACAAAGAAACAGTCTCTCTAATGTTGAGAAGTTTCAAGAGTTCACTATGTATGCATTTTTTTTTTATGTGGATTGCATTGAAATTTTAACTTGCACGAGATGGGTCCGTCTATGAGGAAGATGGCTACCCTTCCCAAACTTAACGAAGAGCTAGCCAACTTCATCCTACCTCTCACAACTGTGTTGATCCAACAATAGTGCAAATGCTCATTCCACACTAGACTCCTGTTCCAAACAGCAGAACAACACTATATAATGATAGCGCATTGGTAATGTATAAACTGGTCGAGATTCAATGATGGCATAGATCAGATTTGATAAGAAAACCATGCATATGATCTAAGATACATTATTGAGACTTTGACAGAATTTTGATTCTTATATTGTTATGTTCCATCTATATATGAGTGATCTTGTAAATATGTTAGTAAAGAGAAACACAGTAAGATTTGAGTTAAAACCTTTGATCTCCTCACTTCAATTTTTTTTTTTTTGGATAGGCCAAATTCCATTAAATAGAAATAGAATATGTATAATGGAAGAAAAGAAAAAATAAAATAAAAATACAACACAAGTACACAATGTCCATAGGAGGTATTGACTAGATAGTACCTTTGATATTGATCTAACTATCATGCATTTTCATCATACCCCTCATTCAGATATAGTTAAGGGTGATCTGGTGCATGGCTCACCTAGCGTCATAGTAGATCGCAAAGCATCTCAACATTCAGATCATCACCATCATCCGCTCTTCACCAAAGCAAAATATCATGACTGTCACATTATCAATTTCCATTGTAGGAATATTGGTGCACTGCTCAGTTAAATTTGGTGAGTTATCCCTTTAATGAGCGAAGGAGAGGTACTCCGAGTAGACATGCATATCATATCCAAACCAAAGAAATAAACTAGAGGAACCTCACTAAGTAGTGGGCATAGTTTCTTTCAAAGCCAAGATCTCATGAGTGTCAGTGAGCCCTGGATCTTCCTGGGCCTCTTTATGCTGGAAGCCATTCTGGGTACAGCCTAGTAGCTATACTAGCCAATTAAACATGTGTATTCCGCCTCTTGGCTTTGATCCACTTCCAAGTTGATCGTTTGGTATTCTCAAAGAACAGAGATGTATCTGAATGTAAAGTTTTCTATTGTGGGAAACTTGTTTGTAGGAACATCAATGTGTTGTGATTTCTGTTGTTTCTTCCTAACCTGTGCAACAATGAAACAGGAAGAGGGTAAAAGTGGCACAGTTTTAAAATAGGTGAAGCAGAGAGCTCTTCCATTCAAATAAATTGTTGTCATGGTTCATTGCCGCTAACATCATTTCAAGTTTCAATTTCAGCTTTCTTTTGTTGCATACACATGTGATTTACCTGGCTGGTGGATCATCTAAGCATGGGAATATCCGTCTTGTAGATCTCCATCATACCTATGCCATTACTCCCTTCACCCTTATCCCCTTCACCCTGCGCATATAGAAAGAAAATAGTGATAATTTTGGATCTTGCGCCAGTGATTACATAGTAGGATACGCTCCCTTGTTTTCCCCGATCATTAAGAAATAAGAAAAATGCTTGTCAAGCCCTTTGTGATCAAGATCTCTAGACTTCCTTCTCTTGCCAGGTTACCTTTCTAACCTGCATCAATAGATTGCACAGGTCCGTAACAAATCGCCTACCCTGATTTCATTGGACTTACATCCTGATGTTGAGTTATGGTGTTTAGCTAAAATTGTGCAAATTTGTACCCACGCACATGTATTTGACAACAACACATATGATCAATATTCCTTATATAAAATTGCATAAAACACTGGATTTTGTAGCCAATTTGTCAAAGAATAGAGGAACTTTTCTTGTCTTTTAGCTTTGATCCATAACCAAACCATCCTTTGTATGTTTTGTGCAATATAGGGACTATGGATATCTGCTGCTTGAAAATGGGCCTTATTTATGCTTTTCCAAATATGCAAAACCAACACTAGCCATATAAATTTTCATGCATCCCTATTTACCATGTTTGGTTTACTAGCTTCAAATGCTTCCTGAGTGGGGACTTGTGTATCCTACATATCAGTGACCATTAACGAAGTTTTGGTGTCCTTCCATGTCTGCACAGAAACACAACAATTAGTGAATACATGAGCTATTCATAAAAATATCATTCTTACATAGTGTGTAAATCAGATCATGAGCTTCCGGTATAATATGTCTCTCTTGTAGCACTTGTTTCACTTGAACTGCGTTTTGTAGCAGTTTCCATCCAAATATCAAGATTTTTTTGGGGGTGTTACCATTACGGATGCTCTTCAGTTTCTAGATCTATTCCGATGTCAAAGGATTTATGACACCTAGATTGATTTTAGCATAGGTTGTCAACAGTATACCTCTCCTCCATATCCCCTTCAAATATGTAAGTGTCTTTACTAAATTCATCTAGGGGTATTTCTTGCAACAAACACATTAGCTTAGATAGTTCATTTAGTTCATGATCCCTCAGTCGCCTTCTCTAGTTCCTGTTCCAAAACCACACATTGTTACTCCATAGTCCCATCTCAGAAATGCAGGCATTTTTGTTTTGTAGTAACATGAAATAATCTTTGAAATCTCTCCGCTAGTACCATGTTTTGTTGCCACCTATCAAGCCAGAACCTCACTCCATCCTCATTTCCCAAACTGATTTGAATACTTTGTTTAAGCCAATCTACACTGGCTATATCCTGAATGGTTTCCACCAATGTGAGGCATAATCCAACCTACTTCTTCTGACTACCTTGATCCCTTGAGCAGGCTTTTTCAAAACTGCATGTCCTTCCACCTCCAGCATGCCATTTTGACTATATATAGAACTAATAATTTCCATGGCTAGGTTGTTCCCTTCTGTTAGTACTCTAGCAGCCCATTTTCCTAACATGGCCTCATAAAAAGTAGTGATATTTCTTATACCCAGACCATCATCCTCTATTGGAGTGGTTACCTTATTCCAAGATGTCCAGCATACTTTCCTCTTCTCATTAGTTGGTCCCCAAAAAAAGCCTCTCTGAATGGATATAAGCTTCTTTAGAACTTGTTGTGGTGCTTGTAGATAGCAAAAATAATGTGAGAGTACTGATAGGACAGAGTTGAGAAAAATTAGTCTTCCTCCCATGGTTTTTGCTCCCAACCCTTGAGAGTCTAGCTGAATTTAGCTATGATTGGCTTCCGAGTATCCTTCTTTTTGGGATTAGCTCCCAGGGGTAGACCCAAGTAAAAGATTGGCAGAATGTTGTTTTGGCATCCCAGATACGCTGCCATGTCTTGGACCACCTTCTGATGCATGTTGATTCCCACCATGCTGCTTTTGGAGAAATTGATGCGTAGGCTCAAAGCTAGCTCAAAATTCTGCAAGATTTGCTTTGAAAGCTCTTATAGTTCCCCATTCTGTCTGTCCAAATAGTAGTGTGTCATCTGCAAACAACAATTGTGATAGCTGCACTTGCTCTCTTCGTATCATTAGCCAACTAACAAGCTGTAACTCAATAGCTTTTCTGATTGTATTATAAACCTTCTGCAGCAATTAGGTATAAAAAAAAATGGGAGAGCGGATCTCCCTGCCTCAATCCACTTTTAGGGTAGAGGGTTGCCATTAATAAGCACTAAGGTAGATGTTGATTCAATTAGGTCCTTAATCCACCATAACAAGAATGAGGGAAAGCCCATGTACCTCATCACATCCTGCAAATAAGTACAGTTTATTGTGTCATAAGCTTTTTCAAAATTAACTTTGAAGTGAATAACCTGCTTTTTCAAATTCTTCATTTCATCTATAGCCTCATTATTTACCAATACTCTGTCCAGCAGTTTCTTGCCTATGATAAATACCATTTTAGTAGGGGATATTATCTCTTTCATGACATAGGTAAGCATGTTTGCCAAGTCCTTAGCAATAATCTTAGGAATTGCTCCAATTAGTGTGATAGGTCTATAATCCTGGACGTACATTGGTGAGTCACTCTTTGCCAGTAAAACAATGTGTGTTGCATTGCTTCCCTATACCAACTTGCCATTTCTATAAAACTTTTTGAATATTTTACATATATCAGCATTCATTAATGTAGCAAAGTGTTTAATGAACTCAAAATTGAACCCATCTAGCCTGGGACTTTTGTTACTGCCACATTCTGATATTGCCTTCATTGTCTCCTCTTCTGCAAATGGTGTTACCAACCATCTTTGAGTCAACACATTGAGCTTCTAGAACTCACATTAGTTATTTGGGGTCGTGACCAGTTTTCTTCATTGAACCTTTCCTTGAAATGCTTCTTGAAGCAGTTTTTTGAAAAGTTCTGGTTCCTCTAGCCATACATTACCATCCCACACTCCTTTTATACCATTTTTCCTTCGGTTCCTATTTATACTCGCGTGAAAATAAGCAATGTTCGAGTCTCCCTGTTGCATCCAGTTAATCCTAGCTTTTTGGAATGTTACACTATCTAAATGCCTGGTGATTGTGTGTAGTTCTTCACTGAGCCGCAGATTGTTGTATGCCACATAATCACTATGTGGTTGTACAATATTCTGATCAACTTTTGATTCCAACTCTGCCAATATCCTGTAGGATAGCCTTCCTTTTATCTGCCATACTTCTTGTTTCTACCCTGTTTTAGTTCTTTACTCCTGTTTTGATAGCCTGCAGTTTAGTTTTGATTATAAAGCTAGTATACCCATGTGGACAACTGTTCCTGCCAGATATTCTCAACTATCTCCACGTATGATTTATCCTCCATTCAACAATCCAGTAACTTGAGTGGCTTAGATCCCCAATTCTGCACATTATACCATAGACTGACCAGGCATTGATCAAAGTCATCGTGCGTAAGTCCAGCTTGCACCCAATTTGAGTCATTTCCCAGCCATAAATTATTTACCAAAAATCTGTCAATCCTACTCATGGCCATTAGAGATTTGATATACCATGTAAACATCCTCCTCTCCATTTTCAGATCCACAAGCTGTAAGTCCTGCCAAACGTCATTGAAAGCTGTAATCTCTTAAGTGTTTGGCCTATGAGTTGTGCCTCTTCTTTCTCATGTATTTAAAATAGCATTAAAATCCCCTATGAGACACCATTTTTTATCCTACTTTCCTGTGCGCATATCCTTTATTTCCTACCACTGACTTAGTTTAGATGGTAGCTCAGTTGGTCCATAAATGTTCAGCATATTCATGATGTGTAGCTCCTTCAACCAACTACCATATATTCCCAAAAACCCTTGTGCCGAGACAACCTCATTTCTACAGAATTGAAGACCATTCCATATACATAATAAACCCTCCGATTGTCCCTGCGAACCCTGATACACCCAATCAAAGTCATTATCCATCCAAAGATACTCACATAACTTCCTTTCTATCACTACCAGTTTTGTTTCATGGAGACTGATAAAATATGGTGTTTCTTTCAAGATGAGCTCTTTTACTCTCTTTTTCCTACCTGTGCTACATTAGCTTCAGACATTATATGTTATGATCTTCATATGAGAAGAAGATCATCTCCTTGGGGTAGTTGGCCTCTTTGTCTTGCACATTTGGCTATTTAACTGCATCAATCTCTGCTTTGATTCCTCTGTTTTTTGTCCAAAATATAATCCTAATTTCTGGCCAATTTCCTTGATAGAGTCTGCATCTGCTCTTAACAAATCTATAGATGGTCTTAATTCATCATTCTATCTTGGTTGGGGTATGGATGATGATGGCTTTGTTAACTTCCCTATCCATTCCTCTAGTGTTGCTTGGGCCTTTTCCTTCTCCCTATCCAGAGACATACGAGTCTCACTTCGTGTTTTAGGTCATCAACCCTGGCATTTCTAGGCATCACTCTTTTTGGGGTGGATTGTTGAACCTTGGATATACCTACTAAGGGGGGAAACTCCTTGTCGTACACATTCTATTGCTGCAATTTTGTAGGCAATGTTAGGCTCTCCGTTCTTCCATTCTCCATTGATGTCCCCATTTTCTCACACATACCCCCCATTTCCATATCCACCTTAACTGGCGTTGGTTGAAACTCCAGACCAGTCTCTGCTTCTCTCATTGTGTCTTGCCCCAAAGACTTCGAAGCCTCTATATATGGATCCTGGGAGCCATACTGCGGTGTTGCACATCAATATTTTGTGGACATTATTACTTCAGATGTGAAACCTCCAGCGTGTTCAGAGTCTGTTATACAGCAACAACAATTTACTGCTAGTCCATCTGCCAAGTCAAGCACAACTTCCACACTTCCACTTGTCCACGCATCCTCCTCCACAGCTGATTTTTCATGTATTTGTTTAGAGTCTACATCCACTATAACTAGAGGATCTTCCATTTATGATTCCTTTTGCCTCTATTGTAGAGATCTATGTCTCGGGGACTTCCTCTGCCACAATTAGGGCTTGAGATACTTTATCAGGCCACCAGTCCAGTCTACGAGGCTCCCACCTTGTGACCAATGTCTTAGTGACTGCATCAGTGTTTCTCACATTTAACATTGTGTTGGTATATGGCTTTGCCTTTCCTGAATGATGGTTAGCTGATAATATAGGTGCAAAAAGATCTTTCATTTCACAAGCGAGCAATGCCTTCACATGTTCAACATTTCCATATCAATCATAATACCTCCTAACCGTATTGTCAGGATTAGTATCCATCTCCTCAACCAATACAGTGGAAATAGTTGCTACTTGATCTTTGAATATCTTTTTCTTGATATGTTTACACTTTCTTACACTTCTTTATATAGATACAATACATGAACACCACAACGTGAAATGCTTTTGGTTTGCCTAATTTTTCCACACATGGCTGCTCCTGCTGCTCATTTGTCTGCTGCATTTGTCAAAGTTGGTTGTTGTTGGTTCCTTTTTGATTTTGTTTGTTGTTCAACAATCTTGACTTGTTTGATAACCAATTCCTGCACTGTGGAATCGCTATATGCAACCTAAGTATAGCAATCTTCCTTTTTCCATTCTCAGTCTGCCTTGATTCATAGGAGACAACTGTCCCTTCTGAAAAATTCTTTGGTCCATCCCGGCTACTCCCAGTTTTGCAAGCTCATCCGCAATGCCATTGGCTTCCTTGTACTTATGCATTACTCTCATTTGTAAGCCTGTAGCCAGCACCACCAACTCGTCCCAGTAATCCCATAGGTACTATGTATCACATGGCTCAGCCAATGAACCACCAACATCGAGTCTGATTCTACAATGACCTGGGTCCATCCTTGATCTTGGCACATGCGTAACCCTTCACATATTGCACGTAATTCGGCACTGTTATTTGTCCCTTCTCCGAAGCATATGGAGAATGCTGCTTGAAAATTCCCTTGATCATCACAAATAATGCCGCCTCCGCCTGAGGCCCCTGAATTACCAAGGTAACTTCCATCACAGTTTAACTTCAACCATCCTCTGGGGGAGGCATCCATGTCACTATCATGGTCTTCTTTTCCGGAGGTTGCATCCCCTGTAAGCACAATTCTTGCAATAAAAACCTATCCGTCCCCTGCAAAACACATCGAAAGTTAGCGCAGTTTTGTTCTTGCAGAATATTAAAATTCCCGTCACTATTCTCCAACCTCTTACCTTCTAACTTCTGAAAAAAACTTCTCTGATGGATGGTAAAGTTTTTCTACTCGGGATTCTCATGTGCCTAATGCCATCATCTTGGCAATCTCTTTCTTCAATCACAAATCCAATTCTTGCTGTAAAGTTGTAATCTCATCAGAGTATGATGTGGTCTTGTTCTCATTGCTATGAAGAGAGTTTTTATCTATATGCAAAAAATTACGACAAAGTGATACAAGTACGTGTACCTATGGACTCCCAACCTCTTTGACCGTATTCGAAGAAAAATCTAGTATCTAAATGGCTGCGGTGAGCCAACAAACTCCATTTTCTACTTCCAGACTCTTAGTTAGGGGCATTCACTGCTAGTTTCTTCACTTCACCTGCAAAAAAATAGATTGCTGTGCTGTAAACTTGGTTTCACAAACTGCAGCAGTTCCAAGTAATTGCAATTTAACTTGTGGATGGTAAGCATAAGAGCAGTCGTAGTGCAGAAAAATCAATGCTGTTGCTGACTACTATTGGTGGTTAGACTGGAAATTTTCTATAATCGCTAAACCAAATCTGTATGATGCAAAAGCCTAAAATCTCTCCCATTTGTTTCGATAAACATAGAAGCAAGAAATATCCAAATAGTAAGAAAGCTTCCTGAGCAGATTAACTGGAAACAGTAACTGAATCTTCAATGCCATTACATTTCAATTTGATTTCTTCTTCAAATTCCCATCGCGGTTTTCGTAATTTAGTTGAATTTTTACCCATGCTCACTTCTTGTACTTAGCTTACGATGCTTTATCCACATGTTCCTCGGCTAGGTTGATATAAGAGGTGTTAAGAATCATTTCCAAAAACCCATTTTGTATCATAAAGTGTTCTAATCAGTGTCAAAATCCTTCTCCGTATGAGGCACGCCCCAGATTCGGGGCGCTGAAGGCGCCCGCGTCGTCGTCCCCTTACCGCTGGGGCGGGCGACACTGCGGGGTCGCGCAAAGCGCACGAGGCGCCACGAGCGATTCGGAACGCCACGGGGCGCGGGCAAATGTTTGATGCTTCTGCTAATTCACCGGAGAGTCGGAGACGAGATTGTAGAGCCCACTACTCAAAATTTGCTTCAGTTCTCTCAGGCTTACAAGAAAGACGCGGGATTTGGAGAGAACTTGCTTTTCTTTGTCCTTGCTTCAACGGTTTATTTTGCTAGCTTCGAGGAGGGCCTCAATAACCTGAAAAAAATCATCAAGACCACATAGAGGCCTACGTGGCTATTGTATTGATAATAAATTTATTTTTATGTATTTATACAAACCTAAAATCTTATCTATTAAGACCACATAGAGGCCCTATCAAGTAGTGATAATTTTAATTATTATGAATTATAAATATTTTATTTTGTGTAAATTAATTATTTTATATTAATTTTAAATGAATAATTATATAAATAAAGTAAATACATGTTTATTTTCTGAAAATTAAAAAGTGTGTCTAGTGCGCCCCAGCGCCCCATTATTTCACCCGATCGCTCCGGTGCATTCTGCGCCCCTAACAACACTGGTCAAATGCAGTAGCATTAGATTTTGAAAATACTGTATGGAAGTTTGAGATGATTATGATGTTCTAACGTTGCGTCCATTTCTGTACCAGATTGTGAAAATACTGTATGAATGTTGTTCTGGCATTGCGTTCCTTTTTGAACTTTTTTTTCTAAGTGATATGTATGAACTTTAAACAGAGTCAATTGATTTTTTATTGGTTACTATTTACTAAATCACACTTCTGCTGACCGGACATGAGCCAACCCATCTAATGTTGTAGATGCCTTCAAGAACTTTATGAATGCTAACACAACTATGATGTTACAGTGGCAATGCATCCATTTCTGCATAATTTTTAACCAACTCCTGCATAAATAATTGATTCTGTGTTAATAAGTCTCTCATCCACGGGCCTCCACATGACCAACCCACCTCATGTTGTAGATGTATTGATGTAGCTGGGGCTTACAGTTCTCAAAAGACTGAGCTGAATATAAGTCTAACAGCCATTGGTCTCCTGTGGACAGCCACTGACGTTGTTGTGAAAGGTCTGATGCACTGGAGCGAAGAAGAACTTGAGACAGGTTAGGCATCTGTTAGAGAATGTTATTTATTGATGTGTTCTATACTATTATGATGACTTTGTTTTTTTATCAGATCAAAGATATGTTAAAACGATGGAATTGCAAGCTCCTGATGTACATGGCCAAGTTAACGATGTTAAATCAAATGAAAGCTACAAGTTGCTCTTTTCTATTTTTTCTCTACTTCATAAGCTTGGAAGTGACGAAAGACCAGAGGTAATCTAGACCTTTTTTTATTGGAAGCATGTTAAATGTCCAGCATCTAATACTAAAATTAGATATCTTTAGGTGATACCCAAACCTATTACAACATTCTGTCTTCCCCACAGCCATAATTAATCCTAACTTGGCCATTTGGTCCATGAGGTATGTCCAAAGTCTGTGCCCCTTGGCATCATGCCCGCTACTACATAATCCATCATCTTATCCTCTTGCCCCCCTCCACTGGTCCACGGATATGGATTTTTCCACTATATGATCTATAGCAGTGTTATCCTTGGCGCTACAGAGCATTGGTCATACCTCCATACAAACCAAATGGCTTCTTCTTGTCCTACTGAATGGGGGTACCAAAAGTTTCCTGATTCCTATGGCCTGCTTCCTGTTTGAGCGTCACACCAGCTTATCCTTGACGAATGATTGGCAGGCCTCCTTTGTCCAGGGTGAGATGGCCTCTGATGTACCTCAGCAGAAGCTGCCTATTCCATACTATGCGTATGAAAGCTCTTGCTCATTAACTGACATCACAGTTGGACTAGCAATCAATGGCTTTTATAATCTAGTTACCATTAAGAATTGCCGTCTCGCGTTGTTATTTAGCCTTTTACTTTATGTTGTTTTCAGTTCCTGTGTGACGTTACTCCTTATCAATTTAAAATTTGATTTGACCGTTACAGGTTAGAAACTCAGCAATAAGGATGCTTTTCCAAACTCTAGGAAGTCATGGGCAGAAACTCTCAATAAGCATGTGGGAAGAAAGTCTTAAGAGTTATGTTTTCCCTATATTGGATCTTTCGTCTCACTTGGTAATATTGATTTGTCTCTCGCAATTACTTGGAAGTTTCCTGTTACTTTTCTTGAGAGAATATTTCCATTTTCTAGGCTGCAACCTCTTCCAAAGATGAATGGCATGGTAAGGAACTTGGAACTCGAAAAGGAAAAGCAGTTCATATGCTTGTACATCACAGGTATAACTGACTCTACTGTAATTCCAAAGATGCTCATTTTTCTCCTTAAATTTCTTTATATATAACTCATTGTTCCATTAAAATAATTTGGCAGTCGAAATACTGCTCAAAAGCAATGGGATGAGACGCTTGTGCTTGTGCTTGGTGGAATTTCAAGGATTTTACGGTCGTTTTTCCCATTTCTTAGAAGTTTGAGAATATTTCAGTCTGGTGAGTTTCCCATTTTTAGGGAGGAATTATACTATTTCTAGAATAATATAATTATAGATTTTTTTCTCCAATTCAGGGTGGGAGTCTTTGCTTGTATTTGTAAAGAGTAGCATTTTGAATGGTAGCAAAGAAGTTGCTCTTGCAGCAATAAATTGTCTACAGTCTACAGTTGTGTTGCATTCTCCAAAAGTAAGCAGTTGATGTACTGTTGTTTCTGTCTAATGTCCTTGCCACTTCAAACTTGTCGCATGTACACTGGTAAATGTAGTCTCTTCATGTTTTCTGCTATCCTTTTGTGTCAGGAACATCTTCCGATGACGTATGTCAAGTCAATTCTTGACATTTATGAGGCTGTACTTGAACAACCATCAAACAGTAGTGATCATGTTGCAAACAAGGTGAAACAGGAGATTGTCCATGGACTTGGTACTGTGGCGATACTCTATTTTGTTCATCATCCTTACATTCCGAATTCTTGGAGTTTTAATTAGCTATATCTCTGGCTTCAGTATTGTATCGCATCCATCTACTCTAGTGAAGAGGTTGTTACATGGTACTAATGCTATATTTACATTGTGTACCGTGTGCAGGGGAACTATATTTGAATACCGCAGTAGTGTTCAATGATGGCATGTATAAACAGTTGATATCCCTTGTAGATTCTGCAATTAAAGATGCCCAGCTCACCAATAATAGCTTTGAAGCAGAATATGTAAGTACAGATGTTCCAACGCTTTTTTTTTTTAAATTTCAAACCTTTACAAAAAAAAAGAAAGGTCAAGGCCTCATAATGACCTTGGACCCCAAAAACAATACCCCCACACTTCAGAAAGGTGTGGAGGCTGATCCATATTCCTATACCAGCTGTTTAGCAAAACCTCATAGTGGCACATGCCTCTAGCTAGCCAAGGTAAATTTTCCCTGCACCAGTAGGTTTCAGAGACCCCAAATGCTCTTTGTTTGGCCAGTAGGTCAGGAATAGAGTTACCCTCACGATATTTATGCAACACCTGTAGTCTTAGTCCCTGTGCTTGGGTTTTAAAGACTTTCCAGAAGTCCCAGAGATACCAAGGAGTGCAGCTTTCTGCTCTGATCCAGTCCACTAGCAACATTGAGTCCGTTGCTAAGATGACATCTCTCCACCCCCTAGTGTAGCAGATTCTAAGACCCTAAACCCTAGATGTTCCAACTCTCATTCCCTTATCTGGCCTAATCTCTTTTTATTTCATTTACTATTAAGACGATGAACTAAATGTTGATATCAAATTTATATCATCTTTATCAGCTTTCTTTTTGCAAGTATTACTTTATATTTTTATTATTATTATCATTATTATTGTTATTATATTTTTATTTTATTATATATTTTTATTTATTTCATTTTTTGGGGCGGAAACTTTATCAGTGCTGTGTTTCTCTCTGAAACTTCATTTAGAATATCTGGTCGCATTTCATGAAGCACAACACTTCAAATATGACTCTATTTGAAGCTTGTGAGATTGGAAAGTTGTTTTGATCTAGATGTTTGGAGGCACCTTACAGAACATGGAGATCATGTATTGCTCTTTTTTTTAGTTAAACTTCCATCCTTTATTCACAGGACCCCCTTTAGGTGGGGCCAAAACCTTTTTACATGGAGATCATGTATTGCCCTATAGAGTTGATTAAATGATAATTTTTTGTTGTCCTACAGGGTCATGTAGCACCAGTTCTGCGCACTATTCTGGAAATCTTGCCACTGTTACATCCTGGAGAGAGCCTTACTTCAATGTGGGTTTTACTCCTCGAGAATCTACTGCAATATCTTCCAGCTGCTGATCCCTTGTTAGATGATAAAGAAGATGATCCTAAAGCAGTTGGTAATATTTATTATATTTCCCATAAAATTATATGCTCATTGATTTGCCATTTGAACAATTTTAGATTTTTTTCTTCAATAAAATGAGGTATAAATTCAGATAAATATCATCACTATCGACCTCATACCTTACTTTATTTCAGTATTCTCGACACATATAACGATCCCGGCCGAAGGCCATAATGGATACATATAAGAAAAATCTACGACCAAATGTGATGTACCGGGGATGGAGTAGGCCTATCCAAGAGATTTGAGTAGTGGGATCTGTCTGCAATCACACTCAGGAAAGTTCTCTCTGCTCCGGATAAACATTCAGACTCTATCTGCATCGTAGATATGTTACCCGCCATTTCTCCATTCTGAGCCTCCCCTGGTTCGCTTTACTCATATGATCCTTCTGGTAGATCCTTTGATCCCTCCCAGTTGCACCTTACTTCGCAAGCTCATCCACAATGTTGTTTCCTTGTACTGATGCATTGTTCTCACTTGGAGTTCAGAAGCCAGCATGGTCATATCATCCCAAAAATCCCGTAGGTGCCAGGCATTGCATCTGTTTTGATTTATCCAGTGGCCCACAAGCATAGAGTCTGTTTCTATGATTATATGCCTCCATCCTTGATCTTTGTTCACTCGCAGACCTTCGATAACCACTCGTAACTCGGTACTGTTATTTGTTCTTATGCCAAATCCTTTGGAGTAAGCTGCTCAAAAATTCCCTAGCTTATCCCAAATAATGCCTCCTCCACCTGAATCACCTGGGTTGCCTAGGTAGCTGCCGTCACAATTTAGCTTAATCCAATCTCTAGGAGGAGGCATCCATAGCACAATAGTGGTCTTCCTTTTTGGGGTCCACACCTCCTATAAGCTCAGCTCCTTCAATATGTACTTGTTCATTCCCTGCAAAAAACAGCGAAAGTTAGCACAATTTTTTTGTACGTTATGGCTGTGGGCAAATATTATACCCAAAGAATGATAATTAATAAAATAATAAAGGAAGGAAGGAGGTTGATAGTGATGATATTGATCGAATCGATACCTCCTTTATTTAAAAAAAAAAGACTACATGCAGCCTTGAACTCCATATCATGGACTACACCGACTCAACCACAGATACCATGTGATGATCGCAGGGGTAATGCCCACCAATACTCCTGTGAAGGAGTTCTTTGCAAACGCGAACCAGAATAAAATTCCGCCTTTCCAAGTTTGCCATTTATTTCTACGTGTTGAGGAATCCATCCCACATGGATTAGAAACCCAATTGTAGAAGGGTTTAAATAGAAATACTAAACATAACTTGAATGAGGCCTTTTGGGGATAAAAGCCCCAAGAACAAACCGTAAAGGCTTCAGCGCAGAGCGGACAATATCTATCAAGTTATGTGGGTAGTCTAAGAAATTCAACATGGTATCGGAGCGAGGTTTACCGGTGTGGGCCCCCCCATTGTGTGTGTTTTGTGACACCCAGAAGAGGTGCACACACGGATGTGGCCCACCCGTAGTGAGTTGTGACACCCAGGAGAGGTGCACGCCCTGGAGGTGGGGCCCGAGAGTTGGGTTTGGTAGCCTTTGGAATAGGCCCGCCCCAGATGTTGTCAAGTCCAACAGGGTATGCTCAGTTGGACTTGAAGGGGGAGTGTTGAGGAATCCATCCCACAAGGATTAGAAACCCAATTCTAGAAGGGTTTAAATAGAACTACCAAATATAACTTGAATGAGGCCTTTTGGGGATAAAAGCCTTAAGAACTAACCCGTGAGGGCTTCGGCCCTTAGCGGACAATATCATTCAAGTAATGTTGGTATAGGAAATTCAACACTACGGATCCCCAGTGGGGCTTCGGCTCTTCTCCACACAAGGGTGACTATCTCACTATTTCCAAAGACGTGATCCTTTGTTTCTGATTTCCTCTCCTCGTAGCTGTCGCACGCAAAAAGTATATGTACCTCTGCACCTGACATTTTCATGTAGGGGGAAACTCTTGTTCCATGTACGCCAAGCTCACACCACCATTTTGGGCGGAAAAGCCTTATTCCAAATGTTCTTCATATCCACCTGCATCGGCCCCCTCACAGACTATTTCCATAACTGATTTTAGAATAAACTCTCCTTTCTTATTTGGCCTCCAAATACATCTATCCTCTCCAAGCTCCGCATGGTTCCCAAGGATTTTATGGTTTTGGATCGCCTCACAGATCTCCTATCCCACTGCCTCCTGAAGGTGTTCTAAGTTCCAATGATTACCTAGCCAGAAGTCTTGTGCTATGCTGTCACTACCTGTACCAAGTGGACATCGTCCAGCCAGTGGTCCTGATCCAATCCATTTTTCAAACCAGAAAGATGAATTTCCTTTTAGAATTGATGTAACTTACTATTGTATTTTTCAGTAGGTGATAATACCCCTGATGCTATTTCCTTTTGTGAAACAGATGAGGTGATGCACATTAAATTGGCTTCAGCACCAGTGGCCAAAAACGTATCTAACTTATTTGCAGAGAAGCTTGTGCCCGTGATTGTTGATCTCTTTTTGGAAGCTCCAGTTGCAGTAA
>JAOWBN010093591.1:1873-19928 GCA_028565015.1 Pinguicula moranensis
AAAAAGATGAATCTAAATTCAGTTATATCTCAAACAATGTGCAACTGGACTAAAGTAAACATTAAACTCAATATCAATTTCACAATTAAGCACCACACATGCCGAATTGAACATAATCGAAAACCAAAATTGGGGTTTTCAAAAATCAGATTCAATTAAAACACAGTTGAAGCATTAAACATCACCAAATTGATTCAATTAACTAAAGCAGCAACTCAATTGAATAATTAAAAAAAACTAAAGCAAAATTCCCAATTTCACTTCGGTTGTTTTCAAAATTGAATCTTCAATTTTTCAAAAACATGAATCATAGTGCAATTGAGCTCTAATTGAAGCATTAACATCGCCAATTAACTCAATTACACATAACAGGCCCCTAATTGGGATTAACCCCAAACCCTAGAACTCAGGGCTTCACGATTTTCACAAATTCGAAGGCACTTAGTCCGATTTTCATGAAATTTCTCTAATTCCATTTCCTAATCGTGCAATTAAACGCCTAGATTCGACATTGAACACGATTGCTCTGATACCACTATCGAGAATCCGATTAGGGTTTCAGATCTAGCATGAATAAGAAACTACCTTTCCGGCGATTTGACAAAACCCGATTGGTTTCCTCGGAAATGGTAGCCTCCAAATTGTGAGGCCTCTACCACGTGCACTCCTCGACAACACCGAAGACATGGCTGCTAGACCCAGGTAGAGAGAGACATCCAGTTTGGGCTAAACGGGCCTAAACCATTTAAGTCCGGGCCGGATCATTTTCGTGCCTACCCGTTTAAAATTGGCAATCTTAGGCGGTTTAAGACTGTAAGATAGGCGATCCGGGCTAAATTATTTAGTAAAACGGGCAGATATGGTTTATTAAATTTTGATCCAAGCGAGGCCTGTTTAAACCGTATTATTTTTCTTTCTTTTTTCTTTTTTACTTGTATCTATCTTTCTTTCAAATTATACAGGTGGCATATATTATTCCGAGTTTAAACATACAACATGTAAATTATAAAATATAAACTTATAACTTATAAATACAACATTTATCAGTATAAAATTACATAAATAAATTTATAACTTATAAATTTATAGTTTATAATTTATAATTCAGATTCATATATTAAGGTAAGTTTATAAGTTCATATATATATATTTATAAGTTTATACTTTATAGTTCATAAATTATGTTTATAAATTTTTATAAACTTGTAATTTATGTTTCATACCTTAAGTTTATATAAACTTATTACTTTGTAACTTAAAAATTTATAAATTTACAAACTTATAAACTTATGGAATTAGATACTAGGGTATAAGCTTATAACTTCAAATTTATATATAGTATGTAACTTATATATATACATCCTAAATTTATAAATATATACCCCAAGTTTATAAGTTAGTATATAATTATAAGTATGACCCGCTCCAAACTTTGTGACCTTATAAATTTAGGATATATGTAAACTTATGGTACAATACAAACTGAGTATAGTTTATATTTTATGGTTCACACATTAAGCTTATAACTTTATAAATTTTAGGGTTTAGTTCAGGCCTTATGATTTACTTAAGGTTTAGGAGTTAAGACCTAAATCTTAACTAAACCCTACCTTAAGTTAGAATTTAAACTTTAGAGATTTTTAGAAATGGGTTAATTTCATTCTTTTTAAAATGTGCGGTTTAAAACAGTTTTAACTGGTTAAACAGATATACATTCATATAAACGGGTTAAACGGATATACGTTTATATAATTATTTTGAATGGGTTAAACGGATTAAAACGAGTTTAAACCATTTAATTCGTTATTTTGTTTTTAAAAAAACCGAGCGGATACAGAAGGAAACGATTTTTAAACTGTATCCACCCGCTTAAAAATGGGCGGATACGATTTAGGGCTTATGCAAAACGGGCGGGTAAGGGTTTGGCTCGTTTAGAAAATGGTCCTGTCTGGTTTCAAGGTGCGAAACCCATTTATGAAAAATGGGCGGTCCGCGTTTGTCTGGCCGCCCGTATGCCAGACTCTAGACCTAGGCGACGGCGATCTCCTCGATGATGGCGTGATTTCGTGATGGAGAAATCAGTGTGGAAGGTTCGCGATCGGGAGAAGAGAGAAACTGCCAAAAAATTAGTCACACGCGTGAATTATTCACGCAATTTATACCATGAGTATTGGGTTCGATTTAATCGAGCCCAATAACTAAATTCACCTGGGCTCGATTAAATCGAGCCCATTTCCTACATTCTTTGAGCTAGGGTCGATTAAATCGAGTCCAGTAGCCGTAAATTGGACTGAGCTCGATTTAAATAGAGCCCAGTAGCCGTGTAATTGGGTCGTTCCCACCAAAGCCCATTGTTTTTCTTCTCATGTCCAGATCGTCGAATTAATTAATCCTGATTAATTCGTCTCGGCCCGATCTCGATCCGTTCACGAAATCCATTAATTATGTCTCACATAATTAATTTTATATGTTTCAGTTCGTCAAATAAAGCAACCCAGTAGGATCCATATCAAGATCGATAATAGATTAATAATCTTTCATTTATAAATCATAATTGGCATCTAGCAATGCATTACGATAATCGGATATAGTACAAACAAATCGTAATCTTTTAATCTACTTTAGTATTAATTTCTTCGTCATGTAATATCCATCAATTAATGCCAAGCGTAGGAATGTGTCATCCTTGACCATTAATTAATTTTCTTGATCCCCAGTACATAATTATTTTATATATTATTATCCCATAATCACAAATGCATGTATAACAATTATCACTGCATTAAGGGGCCCAAGGATATCACTAATCTCACATAGAGTGAGACGGACAAATGTATCTTCTTGATCATTCACAAATTCCAGCATGAGTCATGCATATTCGAAAATTATCTTTATAACCCTCGATTAAAAGCAGCGTTTGATAATTTCACGTAATATACACTAATCATCTTGAATTATGAATATCTCGGATAACCAAATTAATACTGTCTGTGACTTTGTTGATGACACAAACACAATCCATACAGTAAGTCAATGTGGGTCATGTCCAATGCTATGTATCCCATGCACGCATATCCATGTGATTAAATAGATACTTCGTATCAATGATCTATGAAATATGGTCATGCATTAATCCACATGCTAGTCATCATAATAATCTAGTGTTTCGTGCTAATGATACAAGACTAGGGACTTATTTAGAGTTTTTAGTTATCAATCATGGATTCTCACAAATCGAGTCCTCAACTCGAATGATCCATGTCACATATAAAACTTGAGGAACAAAATTACATAAATCATCCAATACACAAAACCAACAAGTACACCATCAAAAGATTTGTACTCTAAGTCACTTTCCCAGCAAAATCATGCTAGGAATGGTAAAATTAACCGTAATTACCATAACATGAGAATGCTTATGGGGTTATTGCTGCCGTGTGTGGATTTCCTAAACTCAGAGCCTTCGGTATATTCAAGTGTGATTTCGAGAGAAGCATGCTTATATATCGTAGAGGGTTGCTTGCAGCTCAAGAGAGACAAGTGACTAAAAGAGGAAAATCCGGTAGATAACAACACATCAAATCCTAAGACTAACGAAGAAAGAAACTTTCTAAGTTCACTTGATGGTGAAGTCACTAGCCCTATGTCTCCTATCCAAAAATTGATCGCATGTGTACCCCATTTATTTATATTTTTCAGTTTCTTTATTTTTGTCTTTTTCCTATTTTCTTTGCAGGTTAGTTTTCAACCCTTTGTTATTTAGTCCAAATTGCGCAGAACTCATTGAATGTTGGTGATTATCATCACAATCCCTGTGGTTCGACACTTTTCTCATCACTCTATTATTTGTGCGACGTGTACACTTGCACATAAAGTGCATCAAGTAGCGTATCAGACACATCTAGCACGACTTTGTTGTGCAATCATGTTCGAACCACATGCAATAAGTTGACATAAAACTGTGAGATTGTGAGGCAACTCCATACACCCCTGTTTTACAATAGGACTGGAGCGCCTTTGCTTCTTTTTACTTGTAAGTTTCTGGCTGTTCATTTGATCAAATTTAATACAACTTAATTACCAAAGAAAATGCATGGAATACAGAGTTGTATGCTTTACTATGCTCCATCATTGTTTTTGGTGGAGTGGTTAATCCTTAACTATAATTCGGTGATAGGTCAATGAGACTGGATGAGGTTCAAATTCAAGTTTTTCTTTAAGATTTTTTTGGAGTGGTTAATCCTTAACTATATTTGACAAGATGAGTTTATCAAGTCAAATGGTTTATAATAAGACCCTAGTCTGTGAGGCTGGTGTTCCATTTTAAGAATGGATGAATCTGAATTTGTTGAAGTGATAGTTGGTATCGGTTTCGCTTGCATCAGGGGTTTATTCAAGATCAAGAGGGCAAAGGTATCATGTCTCCTTCAACAAACATTCAGTAATACTCATTTTTATTGATGAAATGCATTGGCATGTCTTTTTACGCGTAAACAAACATTCAGTAATACTCATTTTTATTGATGAAATCAATGCATTGGCGACAAAATGTGTAGCAACTTTCTACTTTAGGCACTGAACTTGAACTATTAATTTGATTATACCATGTGTTTCTTTGTTTATAGTTTCTATGAACATATTGTGTAAATACTCCCTTCAACTGATATTTTCATTCTCCTCTTTATCTTTTAATACCCTCAAAGAAATTATACAAATAGCATAAAACCTTAATCAAGATTTTTTCCTTTTCTTTTAAGATCTGAAATGGGGATAGTTGACGTGAATTTTTGACTCAATAAAAGATTGATTCTTCCAAAAGTCACGTCATTTTGAAATCTTTCTTTTCTTGATGAAACAATACAATACAAGAGCATAACAATTGGTGGTCTTTGGTTTAGTGATTATTGGGACACTTAAGCCCCCATGATTGAGAAATGAGAAATGCTCTCGCACGGAATCCCCTGCATGAATAGTAACCCCACGGGTACCCCAAAAGGTGCATATGAAATCTAAGCTGTATGTTATACCAACAATAGTAATAGGAGAAGGCTTGAACGTGGATGCTTCCACTAGCAAGGCCCAATCCCTGACTAGACCAAAGACTATGTTGTCTGAGATTGATTTGGATCTCAATTTCTCGTTAGCAAAACAAGACTATGCTTGGCTCAACCATAACTATGTGGTAAGGTTGAAAAATCCTGATGGGTAGAGTGCTGTAGTTAGGCCTCAAAGCAGTTGGCTACCTCAATATCATAACTAGTCCAATGGGAAATGGACAGATTCTTCTTTGGGAGGAAGAGGGATTGGACCTAAAAAACCTGGTGAGTAATGACAATAAATGGTTAATGTACTGGCTAATTGATTTTGGCCTTTTGTCTAAAATTGCCAGTAGTGAGACCCATCAGCCCTCACACTCTAAGCGCTTGTGTTGGTTGAAAGTCTTTGGCCTGCCCATACAACTGTGGAACAAACCTGTATTGGAAACCATTGGCATGAAGTTAGGCACATTAATCAAAATTGACGACTAAGAGGTTCTACCTGGAGGTGGTGCAAATCTCGGTACAAATTGATCTTGATACACAGAAACAATCAACTCTTCCTATCAAATTATATGGTAAAAGTCATACTCTTTATATCTCAGAAATGTTCGATTTACGGTACAATGCAAATTAGTAGAACATATATGAGAAGATTTCTGAGGACAATAGTAGGGCAAGCTCTGGTGATCTCTCATTGTCTGATTCATTATTAGTTGATGAAGGCGTATTACCTAACCAGATGTTCAATCCCATACATCCCCAGGAACATGAGAACTCAATTGGTGTAGTAAGGAGGGATGAAGACACTGCTCTCATATGTAGTGGTATAGTTGATCAAGGAAAACCTGTGGATGAGATACAGACTGCTGTCCAAGGTCAAAATGGATTGTGGATTCTAGGTACACTAGACTGGTGGCCTAGTCCACCCAATCGCCAGAAGGAAAATTATATGGTTGATGCTACAGGATAACAAATAAGTGATAAGTTATTGCCCATCCCAGAGGAAAAGAATACACTGAATGGGGCACCTATAGTAACCATTGGTGATATTATTGATTATGATACTCCAGATACTTCAGAAGGATCAGCAAGTAGCGAGTACAAAAATGAGGATCACATTGAGCAGCCTCTCTCAGATGAAATTCACTGTGTGGAGGCCATCCCTTCCGCTGACCTTATTCAGTCACCTACTGACCTGATGCTGGAATGTCAATTACCCTTAAACGAATACCAGTTACAACTTACAAGGTGCCATTATCTTCTATAAGTGCTTTCCCACCCCTTGGGTGTAACCTTTCAAAGGAAAATTATAACACTCCTAAGAAAGCAATTATAAAGAAGAAAAGGGGAGGACCAAAAATGGGAAGTCAGACACGAAAAGAGACTGACCATGACAGGGAAAGAGACTTGTCAATTCTTGACAATTGGATTGGTAAACTAGGGGAACAACAATCACCTATCTCTACCTCAGCCTTGGCTACTAGAACTGTATCACCTGTCCAGCAAGGTGTAGAGGTAGATCAAACCATAGCAATAGGTAAAGATCTAGGGCTAACATTTGGAAACAACATACAAGAAACTCGAGAGATACTCATTAACATGTCTTGCAACAGTAGAAAGACAATGGAGAAAACTAATGCTACTAGTGTTATGAATGGAGAAAGACTACTTTCTGAATGAGGATTATTACCTATAATGTTAGAGGCTTGGGTGGCCAAGGAAGGAGAAGAAGAGTTCGAGATCTAATATCTACACCAAAAGTAACTTCATTAGCCTACAAGAGACAAAGATGGACTTTATAGACAAAAAACTATGTGACTACTTATTGTATGATGATGAGTATGACTGAATATTCAAGGGGTCAATAGGACAATTAAGTGAACTTTTGTGCATATCGAATAAGAATAAATTCGACAGAAAAAACATCCTATCAGGAGATGGAATCTTGGGGTGACTGAAACCTATAATGGAGAAGAGACTCTATCACATATGCTGAACATCTATGGTCCAGGTGATCTGCCCTCTAAGCTGAATCAATGTATGGAAATTAAAAACATTCACCTAGGCAAGGAAGATAGAAAATGGTACCTAATGGGTGATTTTAATGCAATGTCGGATCCAAGTGAAAGAAAAGGTACATCAAACTGTTTCTGTACACAAGAAATTACAGCTTTCAGAAAATTGGTCAGTGACATATCATTACAGGACTTAAGAATAGAAAAGAGGAGATTCACTTGGTTTCTAAAGTCTCTCAAGGTAATGAATTGACTAGATAGATTTCTTGTAAATGACAAATGGCTAGGCCAGGACATAAAATGGATTCAGACAAGTTTAGACAGAGATGATTCAAACCATTGTCTGATCTCCCTAAGCTCATTAACACAAAACAGGAGACTTAAACCTATGAGAGTATTAGACATATGGCTAGAGGACAAGGAATTCAACTCACTGGTGGATAAAATCTGGAACAGTACTTGGACTATGGGATATGCTAGCTATAGGTTAAAGAAAAAAATTAAAGCTTTAGAAGATGGCATTAAAACCTGGAATCTGGAGTCTCCAAGGAACATCATGTCTGAGCGCAAAGAAGTATTAAAAAAAATCTCAAAATTCGAACTAAAAGCTGAGGATAATACATTGTTGCAACTAAATGAGGATGATTGACAAATTGTTAAGATGTACAAAGAGAAATTGAGTGGTATCACAAAAAAACTAGACAGACTGCTCTTCTAGAAAACTTGAATCAACTGGATTCAGAAGGGTGATGCCAATACTGCATATTTTCACTGTTGGTTACAAAATAATAGGAGGAAAACACAATCAATGGAGTTTGGAATGGTGATAACTGGATTGAGGATCATAAGCAAGTAAAAGAATGTTTTAAAAAACATTTTGAGGAAAGGTACATTGAGCATTCTTGGAACAGACCAAATATCAGTTGTATCCCATTTAAAATGCTATCCCAAGAAGACCAACATAAACTCGTGCTACCATTCTCAGAACTGGAAATACTGGAAGCAATCAAAAACTGTCATAATGGAAAAAACCCTGGCCTAGATGGACTAAATTTCAAATTTATCAAGCACTTCCTTCATCTATTTAAATCTGACATCTTTCAAATGTTTTTTGAGTTTTATAATAACAATAAACTGGCAAGAGGAACCAATGCAGCGCATATCACATCACACAGGTAGCTAAAAAGGAGTCTCCTCTCTACATCCAAGACTATAGACCAATAACACTGATGGGTTCCATGCCAAAAATTCTAGCAAAGTTTATTGCAAACAGGATTAGTGGAGATATGTCTCAATCATATCCCCAACCAAATGGCCTTCATCAGAGATAGAAAATTGTTGGATGGTGTCATAATTGCAAACAAGGCAGTGGATGTACTAAAGAAACTGAAAAAGCAGGCAGTCATATTCAAGGTTAATTTTAAAAAGGCTTTTGATACTATCAATTAGAAGTACCTATTGGATGTCATGACTCGAATGGGATCTCCCACCTACTGGCTTTGGTGGGTCAAGGAATTGCTAGAAACTGCATCTACTTTCATTCTTATCAATGGTAGTCCAACGAAGGAATTTTACCCAAAGAGGGGATTGAGACAAGGTGACCCTCTGTCACCTTTTTCTCTTCTTACTAGCAGTGAAAGGACTCTCTATGATGATCAACAAGGCTGTAGACCTACATATGTTTAAAGGTGTGGATATTGACAGAGAAAAGGTTCACCTTACTCATTTGCAATTTGCAGATGACACGTTGATGTTGGGACAGGCCAATTTGAGCACAATCACAACCTTTAAAACAATCCAACAAAATTTTGAAATTACTTCAGGTCTGCGCATTAACTAATCCTAAAGCAACCTTATAGGACTGAATATGAACCAAGCTGTAGTTGAAGATATGGCAGTCTACAAGGGTTGTAGCACAAGTTCCCTGCCTTTCAAATACTTGGGACTTCCAGTGGGGCTAATCCATCAAAACTCTCCACATGGGAATCAATTCTGGACAAATCAACAGAGCTCTTAATTTATGAGATCATAAGCAGCTGTCCATGGATGGCGAAGTGGTTCTCATAAATTCCGTCCTTGTTGCACTACCCTCCCGTTACTTTGCCTTCTCTAAGGCACCACACTCAGTCATAAAGAAATTAATCTCAACTCAGAGATCCTTCTTTGTAGCCAGTGGAAGAAAAAAAGATATGTTGAATCTCTTGTACCAAGATTATTTAACCTATGTTTAAGGGGGGACTGGGGATACGTAACCTGGATACTTTAAATGAAGCTATGCTGGGCAAATGGGGAGCTAGAGTACTCACTGGTGAGAAGAGTTTAGCTATACAGATTCTAAGATTAAAGTATGGTATTGATGGTGTGCTAACAGTGGGAGGTCTCAGAGAACTTATCAAGCCAGTGCCAGCAGCAAGAAGACCAAGGGGAAGAAGTAGGGGAAGATTGTATGCTTTACGTTGGTGGAATGACATACAGGACACTATAAACTCCAACTGGTTCAGACACCATATTAAGATAAAAACTTGGCAGTGGTGATGAAGTAAGATTTTGGGTTGATAGATGACACAATAACACATCCTTAGCTAAAAAATACCCAAATCTGTTCAAAGTAGCCAGAAATAAAGATGCCTACATAACAGAACTTGGATATTGAGACACAAATAGCTGGAATTGGACATGGTGCTGGAGGAGACAACTAAGAAATATAGAACAAACTAAACTAACCAATATAATTTGTTTCTTGCAGGATACCACTTTAAGGAGAATGGGACAGGATAGCTACTACTTCGATGGCAATAAGGATTTAAAATACACAATTAATGATGCTTGCAAGATAATCTCAGCAGGAAAACCTCCAGCTTATATACAACAAGAGGTAGTGACCTTATCCAGTGTCTGGAATGGTGTAGTCCCAAAGAAAATTTCAATCTTTGTTTGGAAACTACTACAGGATGCATTGCCCACAAAAGAAACACTGAAGAGACGGCATATCATACCAGCAACTCGGGATATACCCTGTTCTTTATGCCTATTTGCGAATGAAGAGCATTTATTCTCTAACTGTTTATTATTTGTTCAGGTATGGAAATCAGTTAAGATTTGGTTAGCCTCTATATAGGTTGACCAATTATAAAAAATCCAGGCTCCTTCCTTGAAGAACTTTTCAGTAGCAAAACCACAACAGGTAAATAAGGAGGCTTGGGTATCCATCTGGTCTGCCATGACTTGGAACATATGGTTAGCAAGCAACTCCTCCCATTTTCGGGCTACCGAGATATAGGCAATACAAATTGATGCAACTATACAGAAAACAACATGGTTGTAGCTCAAATCAAAAAGATAAAAATTCTCATACTCACTCAATGATTGGCATCTACATCCCGTGGCCTGCCTACGATTATAGCAGCTGCAAAAAGATCCAGATTCAATCATCATGGCTCTATGATAAATGAACAAAGAAGCACAATATTGTGATCCTTAGTGAGGCAAAAAGAATATGGTTCTGGATCAGGGCAAAAAGAACAGAAAACTTGTTCCCCTACAATATGACAGATTGGTTACTACAACCTTCATCCTATCTGTCCTTCACTGCTTAGAAATGGGGATCAAAGAACAATTCCACAACTAATCAGGCAAGCAGACGAGTAGGCTGAGCTGTGTACCAATCCCAATGATTGATATGTTGACAGTTATAACTCTTGTATGCCATCAGAACAATATATGCAAGCTGAATTAAGCAAAGCTCACAGTTATGGCTCCTGCACAAGCTGATAAGTTGATGTTTTTTTTTGCAAGCTGAATTGTGTGCAGGAGTTGGCTATGATAAATTGACAATAATACGGCTTGTAGAGGCATGTACCAGCAAAATATGAGGTTCTGAGGCAACCTGAGAAGCTATAAATTCGGATCAATGTTGCATTGATCTCATTCTTAGAGTATGTGAAAGTCAGACAGGTGATGATTGTAGGTGAAACTGTAATAGGGTGGATGCCACATACAGACAGATTGAAGCTTGGTTTGAGGGATTTGTTCAGGTGCTTGTTCAGCCACAATCCAAACTTTACTAGGGGAGGTTGAACTGCACGGATGTGCTTTTAATTTATTTTCTTTTCTATATTTTTTATTTGTCTTTCATATTTGTGCATAAACTTTATTTTCTTCATAGTGAATTTTGACGTAAAAAAAAGTCACTATAGATCAAAAGTTCAAACTATGGTATTTATGCTATTAAGAAACAACAAATAACGGACAACAAACCAAGCATAAAGAATGTAGTCTAATCTATTTTGGATTGAAGGAGTAGATTTCGTTGATATTAGGTTACCATCTTGTGTATTGTGTGTATATCCATGAGGCAAGAAACATTCAGTAATTCTAGAAAGAGAGACTACATTGAACCAGCTCTTAATTGAACTGGATGGGTTTGATACAGGTAGAGGTGTTGTATTATTGGGCACCACTAATCGGCGGGACTTGTGGACCATGTCCTTCTCGAAGAGAACAACGAGACACCCATAACAAAGAACACACAATAAGAGGACAGGATCAGGACTCAGAAGGGCTGGATGTAGCTTGTCCCTTCGATTAGTTTAGAGTATATTGAACCAAGAGTTGGAAGTTGAAAAATGTGGAAACCAGATGATATGTCATGGTTTTCACCTGCAACAATTTATGTGCTGGTGCACTGTGGCCCACTCCATGGACGACGACATCGGCGCCAGCGTCGTCGTCCATTGACCTAGCGAATGCAAATGGTGCTTACAACAAAGGCAATGTGTGGGGTTGTGACTCGGAAAGGTTGTGGTCCAGTAGCACTTTAGAAGGTGATTTTTGTCTCAACAAGAAACACCAGACACAGATAACAAAGAGCTCAACAAAAAGAAAGAATCAGTTTCCCATATATGAAGGCAATGAACATAAAAACCAATGCCACTTTATCCTACTAAAAAAACTCCTGATAAAGGCGTTCAAGACAATTATGCAAAGTGAAGAAGATAACTATGTATACATTTTGGTAGGTTTTAAATTAAGTGCACCGTCATAAAAACAAACATAAACACCATGTAGGAATAACAAAATCCGTATGAATCAACATTTCATCATCACCAATTATCATACATGGGCAGACGGACTTCCACATGACGAGCATGTTCAGAAGTTTGTGACCAACCACCATGGTGTTCAAGACAGTCAAGGTGGCCAGTGTCCAACCAATTCTCTTAGGAGCTACTGCATATTGGTGATACTTCAACACAGAGAAAATTAATTCAGATACAAATATTAAGGATGAAAATTAATGCTTCGTATTGAGGAAAACTCGATTTGAACAGGTAAACGTGTTGGTGTTAGAATATACCGAACAAACGATTGGATGTTGGAAGTTGAAAACGTGGAAACTAGTTGACATGTCATGGTTGCACCTGCAACAATCCTTGTGCTTATGCACTCGGGCCTACTCCATGGACGGCGACATCGGGTGGCAGCGGCGGTGTCCATTGACCTAGCAAATGAGATGGTACTGGGAATAAATGTGAGTTATGCGGGGTGGTGAATTGGAGAAGTGGTGGTCCAGGAGAACTTGACAAGGTGAATTTTGTCACAACAAGCACAATCAGACACCGATAACTAAGAGCTCAACAAAAAGGAAAGGATATGTTTCCCATATATGAAGGCATTGAACATAAAAATCAATGCTGCTTAGTCCTACTAAAAAAACTCCTCAGAAAGGCATACAAGACAATTATGCAAAGTGAAGAAGACCACTATGTATACATGTATGCAGGTTTTAAATGAAAATACACCATCATAAAAAAACAAGAATAAACACCGAGTAGTAATTACGTAATTTAAAACACCACTAAGTTGCTTCCAAGACGGGGAGAATTGTTCTTTTTTTAAATCCTTTATGATTATCTTGTTAATTTATTTAATTTAAAGTTCTATCACATAAGATAAGTAACAAATCCAAGTATGGTAAAGTAAATACGGAAATTAAAGGTACCACATACAGATTTGTAGGTGATTCGGTGAATCGTGCTTACTTTTACTCCCAAGGATTCTTCCCTTGGGATTCTTTCTCAATTTCTTGAGACCTTGACAATAGCTTACGGGTGCTAGCCAAACTGTACACCAAGCTCCAAATCGAGTTCAACATTCTAGCTTTCAGGTGCTAGAACAACCTTCACAACAAGCTCCAAAATGAACTCAACCTTTTAGCTTTCGGGTGTTAGAACAACCTTTACAATAAGCTCTAAACAGAGTTTAACCTTCTAGATTTTGGATGCTAGAACAGTCTTAAAAACAAATTTCTAGCTAAGCTCAAACCACTAACTTCACAGGTGCTAGCTCACCGTACTAAGCTACTCACGAGCTCATATAAATACAAGTGAAAACTACACTTAGAACAATCATTTACAACTTTACTTGGAAGGATGTTTTCTCACACAAGAAAAAGGGACGCAATATATTAAGACAGAATGTCTTTTTCTTTGAGAATATTATAATCTAGTTTCTTGAATTCCAGAGAAGATGATTCTTATTTGAGAGAACTGTAGATCTTGCTTAAGAGAGAGATTGAGTTGTGATTGATGAGAGAGAAGAATGACCGTTGGCTAAGACAAATAGTTGATGGTCAAAGCTTCCTTTGTAAGTTTCGTCAGACACGTCTCTTCTCAAACAGTAAGCGTCTATTTTGTACCCAGAGTGATTTTCTCATTTTGCTTCTTCTTTTACATTTACTTCTCCTTCTAATTTTGTTTTTTTGAGTGTTAGGTAAAACTATGAAAAAATTAAAAAGTTTTTTTATTAAATAAACCTCCAGTTAGAGTTGTTACAAATGGCAAATACACTGCCTAAAAGCCAATGCCAACAAATCAGCCCGATAGCCTTACACATCTGGAAAAAACCTCTATGTCAGGCTAAACTTAGCTCCCATCGCCCGCAGAATAGTTCATCGTAGCCGAATGTATGGGAGTCCCTCCTTTTCTGTTCGAATGCAGCCCCTGGCTTCTCTAGGTAAGTCTGTGATGCGCCATAGCGTGCTGGTGGATCCAGCAGCCCCTAGCTTTGCCATGATGCCAGCCACACAATTGCCTTCCCGTAACTAGCGATTGACTTGGATACAGAGTCCCTGCCTAGCTTCAAGGAATTTCTCCCAGGCATCCAGGAGTTTCCATACGCGGCATTGTCTTGACTGAATCCAGTTAGGAAGGAGGAGGGAGTCAGTTTCAAGGAGGACATCATGCCAACCTTGCTGCTGACAAATCCTGAGCCCAGCTGTTGCTGCCCGCAGTTCAGCTACATTGTTGGAGGCGATGACCAGATGAACGGAGAAGGCAGCTCTCAGGCAGCCATGATGGTCACGGATGACTCCACCTCCGCCAGAGGACCCTGGGTTGCCAACATTGCTGCCATCTGTATTAAATTTCGGCCAGCCAGGTAGAGGCTTCTGCCAGGAGACAACGCAGCTTCGGTTCTTCACTCTCCACCGGACTTTGAGTTGTTATTGAAATAGTGTTTGCAATAAAAATTTATAAGTTGATTAAATAGTGTTTGTAGTTAAATTTGGTAAGATAACTTTAATTTATTTACGAAATTACCATTAAAAGTAGAAGTAGAAAAAAAGTAACCTCCTACCTACTTCTGAAAAAATGAGTTTTGATTGGAAAATGAAAAGGATAAGTAAAGTTTTAAAACACATTTTTTGAAATAATCTGAAAACAAAAAAAGAATGAGAAAAATAATTTGAAAAAAAGTGGTACAAAACAGGCCCTAAGTTTCCCCCCCAAAAGATAGTCAATTCAAATTCAAATTGTGCTTTTCAGTTTTTGTGCATTGTTCATCAGGTGTCGACATATTTGTCTCAAAGAGTTGACCCAATGCAACAACGGTGAAAACTTCCTCTAGGTGTAAACTCTTCCGAATAATGAATTGACTCCTCATGGTAGAAGTGAATAATAGAATTTGCACTGTTATCTCTTAATAAGCTTTAGCCCCAACATAAACTTTGACTTCTTAGAATAATCTGTCGTGATAGCCTCGAAGTCCAGTTTCCATTAATGTGAGTACGACTTGCTTGAATCATAAATAAAGAGGTTAGAAGATCTCATAGTGGCCTCATCACAATGAACACACACATCAACCCTTCAAATCAAGAAACTGAATGTTAGACTTGGCAATAGTTCGAACTTGATTAATAACTGAAGAGATTCATAAACAATCAAGCATCAAACTTGGTTAAGAGTTTTGCAGAGAAAATAACTTTTCCATTGAAGAAGATAATGAAAGTCACGAATACAATGTAGGAGACGATACTTATAAATTACAGCAAAGGTGTTCCAAAATGGTGTTCCATTAGTATATGGCCGCCAGGAAGTAAATGACGGTCCACCAATAGATGGTCGCCCAACTGTAAATCAAGGCCCATCAGTAGATGGCCTGAAAATACTAGCTCTGGCGAGGGTGGCATAGAAGCAGCAACTGTCACATTGGGACTGTCAGCAAAAAAGATGAAACCGGAAAGTTGCCAGAGCAGTGATCGTAAAGTGGCATGAAAGTCTTTGGAAATGGCCTGAAAGTCGCCAAAAGTGGCTTGAAAGTAGCCGAAAGTGGCCAGAATTTGATAAGTTGGTTTTGTATCAACTTAATGATGATAATTATACTTTAAACTTGCTCATCTTAAGGAATTAATGTGTACTTTATGTCAATTTTCTGTGTTTTGTTAGGATTTGATAAGATTGATCACGAACCATGAAATGAGGGATAAATGCTCCAAATCTTAAGGCCGTGACCCCAAAGTCATCAATCACAACCCCAGTCTTATTACCACAAGTACACGTTGACGGGAAAGTTCAAAATCCTAATGTCTCAAGACGTTGTAGGCTGACCATTTTACTCTTAATTTTGGCTCCAAACTTTGGATGGAAGCTACCCTTCATGACATAAAGTATTCTTGTGACATGGAGTCACTTCATTATTCACTCTTGGACCTTGTTCGTGTAAGGAGAATTGGAAAGCAGGAGACGAGCTCTCATCCGAGAGCAACGCTTCTGAAGGAAGTTTCTTGTGTTTTTCTTTCGCTTAAGTTTAAACATGAACTTCGTTGTTGCACAATTCTGTGAAGCCTGTGACTTAACCATGGGCTAACCCCCCATTCTAGGGTGTGATGTAGCCCTTGATGAGCTTTGGAGTAATGTTGAATGTTTAGCTTGTTTAAAAGTTAACGATTTTGATTTTATTGTGCCTTCTCACTAACTTGCATGTGTCTGGCCAACATCTGTAAGTTTAATATGCATGGTTGGAGGTCAAGAGACGAAAACTATGCTAGACTTAGTAAAACTGCGATAATCACCATAGTATGAGAATGTCCATGGGGTTTTTGCTATCGTGTATAGATTTCCTAAGGATAAAGCCTTCGATATATTCAAGTGTAGGATTCAAGAGATGACTGCTTATATATCGTAAGAATGATACTTCTACTCTAGAGATATTAGCATCCAAGAGAGAAAAATCCGGTAGACAACTAATTAAGTAAATAAGAAGATGAATTGAAGATAGAACCTTCCAAGAACTTCAAGAGCCGAAGTCACAAGCCCTAGATCTCCATATCCAAGAGGGATTCTAGCTTACTTTATGCAAGTAAAACATAAAAACACTAAAAATAGTACCTCTAGTTGTTATATTAAATATGTTCAAAGTGTAGTCTACCAATCAACCAAGTAACCATTTGTCCAAATTCCATTAAACTCATTCATTTTGGTGCTCGTCATCTACAATTCTCATGGTTCGACACTTGCAAGAAAATATGTCAACAAGAATCTTACTGAAAGTCGCCGGAATCTCACCTGAGGTAATCAAACTCTCATCGAATGGTCGTCGAAATCTCGCTTGAGGTTGCCAAAAAGTTGGAAGATGAGCTACGAAAATGAGGCTGAAAAAAGCATTTTTGGGTTCTAACTAGAAACAATCCCAACAGAGAAGCTCCAAATCCCAAATCTTGAATGAATAAAATCAGCAGCAACTATTGGGAGCCCAGGTCTAGTCCCACAGGCAAAGGGCAACCCAATTCCAAAATGAATGGATCCAGCAACCAAATTACAATCCCAAACGAATTAAAATACCTTGATCAACAGAATTAAATTGTCCAGCAATTTATCGGCCCAAGTGCAGTGGTATGGGCCAGTTGAAAAAAAAATTGTGTTCTAGCTTAGGCATGAGGTGGAGGTGCGGGATTTGTCTCTTCACAGCGGGGCATAGATCTATGGATGTGGATGAAGGAGCTTGTTTTTTAATTGGAATTGGCAAAACAAAAAAGAAATAACAGAGCAAGAAAATGTGAAAATAGGATCGAGGGGCGGTTAAGCTACTTCATAGTGGCTCTAATATCATGAAGAGGTTATCGAAGCAAAGGAGGCTTTGGGATTTTGGAAGAAGGTAAAGAACTCCATTTTCAATTACTCAAGCTTGTTTCTATTACATTGTTTTGTTGTGTTCTTATAGACCAAATTTTTTACAATGTTACAAAGACAAATCTTAGCAAATCTTCTATTATAAGCTTGTCTGGTTTTATGACTTCTCTTGCAGGGAGGAGCATGGCTATATTTGTGCAAGAGCTGCTGTGTTGGCTGGAGTGCAGGGGCCATGTGTTGCCTGCTCTTGGATGTTGTCACATGTACTGGTCTGCTCATATGGTCAACAATAACAATATTTAGCATGCCAGCTGTCATCATAACCAATTCAAGATTTAACCGAATCCCGAGGCTAACAATCTTCCCATTTTTGATGATGTTGAAACACATAGCGAAAATTGTAATCATGCTTTGCTATGACGAAATCATTTTAGTTTCCCATCAATCTATGACAACAACAAAAACTAAAAACAACATAACCAGTATATTCCTAATTAAGTTTGGGTTTGGAAGGTCATATGTACGCGACCTTACCCTTGTAATTATACAAAGAGGCCATTTCCGTTGCGACCCAATATGCATTGCGTCATTTGAT
>JAOWBN010093702.1:0-19927 GCA_028565015.1 Pinguicula moranensis
AGGAAGTTCAGGGTCTGGAATCGCTGCAAACTACAAAGGAAACGACGCAGATAATTATTCTTAAGAAACACTAGTTAGAGTTTATTCCATATTGATGTGCAAGTCAAGCCAAATTTAATGTCGAGCATTTCAAAATTCAGGTCAATCTTGAAAAGTACCTAGTTTACATCCGTAGTGATCAAATTGTTTACCTACTTTATTGCTTTCAAATTGTTTACATCTGTAGTGATCAAAGAACATGTACAGCTCAGATTAGCAATATTGAGGCAAACTAAGTTGGATCAGCTTTAATATTTGGCATTTCTAGGTCTTTAAACTGAAAGCCTGATCAAATTTTTAGCTGGAAACTCTGCGGTTTAGAGCACAAAAAGTTGAGAGATGCAGTTTAGCTCACCATGAGGGACATGATGTTTAAAAAACACTTCAAGGATCTTTATCCTAGACCCTCAAAGCTCACAATAAGAACATGAATTATAATATACATATACCAAATTGTCGGTGATACATGGCCTGAGTGGTTGTAAGGATTAGAGTCACTAGGTCATGGTTTCAAGTTAGTGGTACTGTTGTCTCAAATATATATACACACATATACTAAATAAATAATCAAAGGGGAGTGATATGATATCCATAAAAGCTAATTGACACACAATCCTCCTCCTGTACTTCTAGAGAGTGAACAGACGATGATCAAGAATGTACCTTGTCCACAATTGTACATAAAAGTGAAACACCAGATGGACGCATTTTTTCAAACTGAATGGTGCTTATCTGCCAAACAATAAGATTGATATCAAGAATCTCACTCTGATTTTGTTCAAAGAACTAAAGTTCAAATAATGTTGTTGCATTACGCTCCTACACTATTGGTTCACACCTGATATGCAAGAGAAATGAGCTCTTGCAATTGAAGAACCAGACAGTCTCCAGATATAGGTTCCTTAGCAGGCCGGGATCTTGCCAATGATAGGTCAAAGTGGGCAGGGTTTTCCCCAACAGCTTCAGGAAGCTGATTCAAGCATCTAATTCCGATGACATTAGCAACAACTATATGTTTAACGAAAACAGCAATTTGTTTTGATCTAGACACCTAAGCGTGTGTGTGTGTATATATATATATCATGAGATTATTTGCATCATACACATAGATGGCACTGGTACAGATATTCAAAGATCAGACAAATTCTTTGGCTTTTGCTCGGATTGTTCCGCAAAACATACAGTTAGACTCAAAGGATAAAAACAACCTGAAAAATTCAGGTTACTAGGAATCTTTCTCATCCTAATAAAAACAATACCAAGTATGCCAAACAGCAACATATTCATCTAAACTATTTCTGCACATAAGATGCAAGAACCTTTGTGTAGAACACTTAAATATAACCTGTACGGGTCTATTGTCACTGTTGCCATTATCTGATGGTCCAACAATACTACACCAAATTCTTTTCTCCCCGCAACAAAAATAACATTTCAGCAGACTGCAGAAACTTATCTCACCTGGAATATGAAGCTGTAATATATAGTTCTGCTTCATAATTAAGTGGCCAAACAAGTTTTGAAGGTAATCAAATACTAAACAGTTTATTTAGTATTTATTAGCGAAGTCAGTTGGATGAGATGGCCATGAGATACTGGCAATCTCTAATGACCTTTGACAGTGAAAACCAAATAAGCAAATATTACATTCTATAGGGCAATTACCAAAGACAGAGAACACTAATTACAATCGGCAAGCAACAAAATAAGTTGAATTAGTTAGCAAGACAAAGCAGCTTAACATACTCAGCAGCAAAGACTCTTGTTCGAGACCGCAGGTGTTTATCCCGCGAACTGAGAATTGGTGAGCTTTGGGTTCTAGAGACCATGTTTTCATCATCTTCCCCAAAATTCAACTGTTTTTCACCGTACGGACCAGTTGAGGTATCATCCATCATATCTTTATTGTTGTTTGTATTGTATCTGGACGATGTCGAGAGGATCTACATGAATGCCAAAAGATTGAAGCACTTATAAATCAAACTGATTCTGCATTTAGGCATTCCCAGCATCAACCAAGTTACCTAAACAACCAGATACAAGTACTACCTATGCGTAATACAAGCACACATCATAAGATTAGATTTCAGGAAAATAAATCCCCAGCCGTGTATCACACCAGACATGAAAATCAAGAAAAGACGGAACTATTCCGTAGGTCCCAAAATCAAACTTTCAGTGGCAAATTTTCTCTAGATTTCCAGAAACAAAATATAATTATGTAAAAGATTTCACGTATAATGCTCATGTAGCATTTCAGTAGTTAAAGTCTGTTGCAATTCAGGACACCACACACATTGGATAATATGTATTGTCCGCTTTGAGTCGAAGCCCTCACGAATTTGTTTTTGGACTTTTACCTAGTGTTGTTAGGGGTGGGACATGCCGGGGTGATCGGGTAAAAAATTGAGGCGCGGGCCGACAAGGCGATGGGGTCGTGCACCCCACGAATCGGGGCGCACTAACCCATTTACGACAACAAAAACCCTCAAAAAGAGCACTTTCGGCACTTTTTAGTATAACCGATGGAGAAAGAGCCGAAGGGGCTATCTAAAATAACAAAATAAGGTTGTTTATCGTGCGCGCACCTCGTAATAGCTCCCCGCAACAGTGAGCCAACTGGGGGCGGTATCCTGGGCGCCCTAGGTGCGCCCCAACAACACTGCTTTTACCCCCAAAGGCCCTATCCAATTAATGCGGTGTCACATTATTTAAACTCTTCTCCTTTGGGTTTCCTAATCGGCGTGGGACATTTCAACAACCCCCTCCAGTCCAACTGGGCACACCCTGTTGCGACATGACAACAACTGGGCTTACACCTCTAAGCCCAACCAACCCCACTCTGGGGCCCACACCTACAGGGGATCACACTGATTAACCTGGCTCTGATACAATGTTTCAACTGTAGAACGGGCAACCACTAACTGTTTCTTGCTCTTCCAGGATTTGGACTTTCTGTCATCAGCACAACTAGCCCAATCTGGATCACAGTATCCCTCAATGCTCAAGTGCCCCTTCTTCCGAAAGGTCAACCCCTTTCCTAGTGCACTCTAAGTATCTCAATATACGGTACACTGTATCCATGTGATCCTTTCTAGAGTCATGCATAAACCTGCTCACCACGCTAACAGCAAATGATATGTCAAGTCGGGTATGGCTCAAATAAATTAGCCGTCCCACCAATCTATGATATCTTTCTGTCAACTGGCTCACCAACCACAACACTTAAAATCACTCTCTGCTTGATTGGTACCTTGGTAGATTTGCAGCCTAGCATACCTGTCTCCTTGAGTAAATATAGGTCATACTACCTCTGAATAAGGTTATCCCCTCGGGCCCTCGAACTACCCCAATCCCAAGGAAGTATCTCATTTGTCCTAGGTCTTTCACCTCGATTACTTTGCTCCGTATCACCTTCAGCTCTGTTATTTCACTCTCATCATCACCTATGAAAATCATGTCATCCACATAGACTCTCAGCATCATAGTATGATATCTTGTGTGCCTCAGAAAGACAGTATGATTGGTATTGGTCTGATGATATCTCATGCCTACCATAGCCCTCCTGAATCTGTTGAATCAAGCTCTTGGGACTTGCTTCAGACCATATAAGGACTTGTTAAGCTTACAAACCTTTCCAACAGTCTGAGCAGTGCCAAAGCCGGAAGGAATGTCCATGTACACCTCCTCGAGTAGATCACCATGGAGGTATGCATTCTTCACATCGAGCTGATACAAATTTCATCCTTTGTTAGCAGCTATGGAGACTAGGGTCCTGACAGTATTCATCTTGGTGACTGGTGCAAAAGTTTCATCATAATCAATGCCATAAATTTGGCTATAACCCTTTGTCACCAGATGGGCCTTGTATCGCTCTACTGCTCCTTCTAGGTTTTGTTTCACAGTAAACAACCACTTGCACCCAACAGTCTTCTTCTTAGGTAGCAGTGACACAAGTTTTCAGGTTTCATTCTTCACAAGGGCCTCCAACTCTTCTATCATAACAGCTATCCACTTTGGATCATCTTTTGCAACAAGCCAACACTTAGGCACAAAGACACTATTCAAAGAAGTAATAAAGACCCCGTGACTGGGTGATATGTGAGAGTAAGATATATGATATGCAATATCATGCAAAAATTCATACCGCTCAGGTGGAACCCCCGCATTGACACGTCTGGTTCGACTTAATGGTAAGGAGAAGGAGAAAGGTGGAAAGGAATAATGTCACATGTGGGTGCTGAGTGATTTGTAGTGAATGGTGCAGGTGTCATCGGAGTCGGGGTCGACCGAGCATCAGGACATTGAACAAGTGCTCGTATCTCAGTATCATCTCCTATGATACCTGTAACGTAGTTCTGGAGTATCAATATCATTCATACTCATCTCCTCACCACCATCTATGTCTTGAGTAGGGTAAGGGCAATGAATTCCCCTACAGTCACTATTTGTGGCTCACCTCTCATGTCACTCTCCCGCTTACGCCTATACTGAGGTGAGTCCCCGAATGGTGGGATTTTCCCTTGTGAAGTAAGGCTCAAGCTCTCTAAATGTAACATTCATACTCACTAACGGTTGTCGCTCGACTGGACTCCACCAAACATAACCCTTTTGATCAATCGAGTATCCCACAAAGACACATTTAACCGCTCGTGGATCCAACTTACCGACTCCAGGTTGGTTATCCTTCACAAAGCATATACAACCGAATGTCCGTAGCTTCAACACATCTCCTCTTGTGCCAGTCAGTACCTGAAATGGAGATTTTCACTCCAGTACTCGTGAGGGTACTCGATTTATCAAATAAGTTGATGTCATAATTGCTCGTCCCCATAAATGTTTTGGGACATTCATGAATATCATCGAAAATAGAGAGAAATTGTTGTGTTCTTCTTATTCAACTGAAGGAACTACACGCCTATAAATAGCCATAGATCAAATGTGAGCACACACGTGTGTGAATACAAGCCTACGAATGTGAATGCAATCACATTCGTTCACATATTCGGAAACATATTAAACAGGTTTTGAGTAAGACTTTTGATTGAATCCTAAGTGAGAAAATATAGCAGGACATATTGGATTGCGTATTGAAATGGGATGCATGTGTAGCTTTGGCCCGATTATCATACTTGAAGATTATTCAAGGTTGAAGTGATTGTAAATTGATGTTCATCGTTGGTACTGTGACTGAGTTACACTACTGAAGTCGATTCTTTGTTCCATTAGGAGCTTAAGAAGATGGGAAACCAGATGCCACGTTCTCTTTCACTGATGATGATTTTGTTAAGGTTTCCACTGTGAAGATGTGCCGACAGATGACAGATTGCTTTCATCATTTCATGAGGGGCCCTCTTCCTTCATACTCAACCTTATCTGTTATTCTTCAAGAACGAAATCAACTAACTTGGTCTCTAATCACAGGGGTGCAATGAAGATACAGAGTAGTATTAGTGCAGCACAGAAGTTCACTCCGGATATTTTCCCCAAGCCATCGAAGCGTTGAGCAATGCTCGGAAGTTGAAAAAAGCTCCAAGTCTCCAATACAGTGTATCTTGTTATGTTGTACCCCAGTGACGTAAGATTATGAGACATGATTGTATTATTAACTTCTGAGAAAATTAGAATAAACGAGAGTAATACTTTTGAAAATTCTTGAGATTATACACATTAAATTCGAGATTTATAATTTGAAAATATGGCAAGAGATTTTTATTGCACAGTAAAACTAATTGACTCATTGAGTTATTTCTGAATGCACATTAAATTCGAGATTTATAGCAGATTTTTATTTTTGATTTGTCAAACAAGAGGTGCTTCATAACCATTTGCAACCATTAAAATGAGTGTGCGTGGCATTTGATCTTGCCCTACTACCATTGATTAGCAGGGTGACTGGAAAATCTATAAGTAAAGCCAATCAATTGACCAACCTCCATAAAAAGAGTGAGCAGAATTTCCAACGCTATGAAGACTTTTCTTACTTGTTTTTGTTTCATCTTCTTCGCTGTTACGCCCCACTCCACGGCTGTCGCTTCCACACTCTTGCTTCAGGTAACTCCCCCGGTGTCATTAGTACAGAACAGACAATAAATGATATACTACTGTGTTTTATTTTATACCCATCCATGTAGGCATTCAACTGGGAATCATGCAATAAGCAAGGAGGATGGTACAACTATCTTCTCAGTGTTGTACCTGACATCGCCGCTGCCGGAGTGACTCATGTTTGGCTTCCTCCTCCATCTCAGTCTGCTGCACCTCAAGGTACAATTATTAATTTCATTCTATCTTGCATTACGGATTTTGATTAGTCCATGTACCATATTGGCTTTGGCAGGTTATCTTCCAGGAAGGCTCTACGATCTCGATACATCCAGGTACGGCAACAGGGGACAACTCACAACGCTCGTCAAGGCATTGAATGCCAAAGGGGTCAAAGCCGTGGCGGATATCGTCATAAACCACAGGACGGCGGAGAGGAAGGACGGCAGAGGCATATATTGCATCTTCGAAGGCGGGACGCCAGACGATCGCCTTGATTGGGGCCCGTCGTTCATCTGCAGGGACGATGTCGAGTATTCAGATGGCACAGGAAATCCTGATTCCGGCGAAGGATTCGCCGGGGCTCCCGACATCGATCATCTCAATCCGACGGTCCAAGCGCAGCTATCGGACTGGCTCAACTGGCTCAAGACTGATGTCGGATTCGAAGGATGGAGATTTGATTTTGTGAAGGGGTACGCTACCAGCATCACCAAGATTTATATGGAAAACACCAAGCCCAATTTCGCCGTTGGAGAACTCTGGAATTCCCTGGCGTACGGTTCCGACGGGAAGCCCGAGTACAATCAGGACAGGCACAGAAACGAGCTCGCGGAATGGACTAAAAACGGAGGAGGTTTTGTGACTGCATTCGATTTCACCACTAAAGGTATTCTGCAAGCCGCCGTTCAGGGCGAGCTGTGGAGATTGAAGGATTCACAGGGTAAACCGCCTGGATTGATCGGAATTTTGCCTGAGAACGCAGTCACGTTTATCGACAATCACGATACCGGATCCACGCAGAATTTGTGGCCGTTTCCAGGTGATAAAGTTCCCCTTGGCTATGCGTATATTCTTACGCATCCTGGAACTCCATCGATTTTCTACGATCACTTGTTCGATTGGGGTTTGAAGGATGCAATCTCGAAGATGAGTGCCGTGAGAGCGAGGAACGGGATCCATGCGACGAGCACGTTGGAGATTTTGGCAGCCGATGGAGATCTCTATGTGGCGAAAATTGATGACAAAGTGATCGCTAAAATAGGGCCGAGATTGGATCTCGGAAACTTAATTCCGCAGGATTTTAAGGTCGCCGTATCCGGGAACGACTACGCCATCTTCGAGAAAACAAGCTAGAAAAGAACGAGATAACACACAAGCTACACTACAAATGGAGTAAAATACCTTGGAATAATGCGATTAATAAAGTTTATTTAAAAACAAAAAAAACAGGGACAAAAAAATAAAACAGTGTGATTTCCGATAATAATCTCAGAAATACAATTGACGAAATTACCAATGAATTCGATTTTTAAGAGCACGGGTTGAACGTTCAACTTTTTTACAAATAATTTTTGGGTCCGAGCTTAGGCCGACATTTGCAGATTCAGGGCCCGTTTTGCGCAGGCTTCATAAAATTATAATTGGCTTTTAAGAACCTCGAACTACGAGATTGATGAGTTATTTTTTGAAAAAAGGTGCTTCATAAAATTATAATTTTAAGAAGGCTGCGCAAAACAGGGGCTCAGTTAAAAAATGATTCCTCACTAGAGCGATAAATATTTAGTATTATCAAAATATCGAACCAATAAAAGTTTATTACGAGTTTGGTATGGGTTTGATTTTTTCCATCGAAAATCGGGAAATAACGAATATCAATTTTAATTTTTAATTTGTTTTTATACCAAATGACATCCACTTAAGAAAAATTAATAACGTTGTTTGATATGGTATGAAATAACTTCGTGCAGTCGCGCTCCTTTAAGAGTAAATACGTTCATTTCTTTTTTGAATACGGATCTTGAGGTAGATGAGACTTACCCACTTGTTGTAAAGGCTTTAAGGAAGAAGATTATTGCCGCTGATAGCATACTATTTTCTTCATCGGAATATTAGAGTTGGATTTGATGAACTGAACAATTCTCTTTATTGCTTGTTAACTATGTTTATGCATTTGTACATATTTTATAGGAAACTTAGACTAGTTAATTAGAGGGGGAGATTGGGTAATTAAGGTAAGGATCAATCTTTGATCCTTACCTTTTACAGATAACCTAATTCCTCCCCTAATTACTCAAAATATTCTAGCACTCACCTTCAAGTTGAATAGGAGGGTCTTTGATTAATAACTTGCACAGTACACTATCAAACGCTCGGCTGGGGACTGCCTTTGTCATATATCAGCTAGCTGGTTTTCAGATTTAACGAATGAAAGACTCACGAGTCCTCCTTCCAGTTTTTCCTTGATGAAGTGTTGGTCTACTTCAACATGTTTGGTCTGATCATGTTGCACTAGATTCTCGAAAATACTGATCACATTTCTATTATCGCACTTCAAAGCACACGTGGTTGACACATGATATCCGATCTCAGTAAGTAATTTTCTTAACCAAAGGATGTCAATCAAAACTTGAGCTATATCTCAAAATTCGACTTCAACACTTGAGAAGGATACAATCTTTTATTTCTTGCTTTTCCAAGTTACGAGGGTCCCATCGACTATAGTGAATTATCCGGCGGTGGATCTTCGGTTAACTGGGTTTTCTGCCTAGTCAGCATCAATGTATCCTTGAACTTTCAAATGTTCTTGAATCAGATTCCTTTGCCCGATGCCCATTCCAGGTACCGTATAATCCTCAATTTTACTTCCATATGTTCCACCTGAGGTGCATGCATGAATTGACTGACTACTCCCACATCGTATGCTATATCAGGTCGGGTATGTGTCAAGTAAATCAGCTTCCTAACCAGGTGTTCGTATCTGGTCCGGTTGGGTATGGAAAGCATTATTGACGTCAAACTGGTGAAGGGGCCAGTAAAGATTACCTGCAATGAAAAATAATACCCGAATAGTATACAGTTTGGCTACTGGAGAAAAGGACTCGGAATAGTCAATTACATACGTATGCGTATATCCTTTTGATACCAGTCGAGTAATGCGATCGTGTACTCCATATGGTCCTCAAATCATGAGAAGGGTAGTCGTTAGATTTGTGATTATGGGGGCAACAAACATTATGACAAATGAATACTCGTACTTGATTCATCAACCCACTACAAATTGTGTATTCATACACCTAATGGGGGTTACTCACCCGTACAGGGACTGGGAAATTCGGGTCTGTGGATGCGAGAGGATCACTGGAAATGTGATGTACCTGACACTTTCCTCCAATTGCTAGCCGCATAAGTCTGGACCACAATTCATACTTGTGATTATTGAGTTTCATGTTGATTGTGGTTGTCTAATTGCTTTCGGCCAGTTGCAGTAGCTTGATAAGATTTGTGATCTGCGTGGACAAGTCGTTCGAGGTTGGATTCGCCATTGATGTCGCCGGGACGACTTTGTTACCGGACTCGTCCATTGTTTTAGACGAATTGAACTCCGTAGATGATGAGTTTAGTGTTTTATTTGGAGGATCAAGCACTGTTCTGATACCATATTAGAGTTGAATTTGATGAACTGAACAATTCTCTTTATTACTCGTTAACTATGTTTATGCGTTTGTACATGTTTTATAGGAATTTTAGACTAGTTAATTAAGGAAGGAGATTAGATAATTAAAGTAAGGATCAATATTTGATCCTTTTTTTTTTACAGACAACCTAATTCCTCCCCTAATTACTCCAATTATTCTAACACTGAATATAATTATTCAATCACTTGTAAAAAAATATGGCTAATTCTCGTCCCATTTGAATGAATATTGTCAAGATTTATTACTTATGTGGGCTGAGATTGATGTTCTGTTTTAATTGCTCGTCAAATCATTAGACTTGAATGAACAATATCTAGATTTATGACTTTTGTTGGATTCATATTCTGTTTTGCATAGTCTCTCCATTGAAATAGACTAAGAAACTGAGCTCAACTAGATATAAAATCTTTGCCTTTAGGGATCACCCATTGTCAACTGTTGCTTCCAAAATCATGGGACCGCATGAAAACACTCTAGCCTAATACCTTAGAGTCAAGAATGGGATGCGCGGTACTCTGGATGAGTTAAGGGGGAAAAATGAACTTTGAGGAAGACATGAGTTTAGAGGAAGATGGGAGTTGGAGCCTTTGTCATTGTAAACCCCACGACATGATCTCACAAGGTTCTCATGAGTTTTACTTCTTTGATTTCCAAAAGTTCAACTTCCACTTTTTGATTCATCGACCAAGTCACCCTCCTTCTATCCTAGTCTAGTAATAAGTATAATGTTTGCTAAGGGATGGTAAGTCCGGAATTCCCAAATACTCGACTTTTGTAGCGAGTTGTTGTCCTCTCCTCGTTTTTGGTAATGGAGTTTGATCTATTTCAAAGATTGAATTTGTTACCAATCCATCAGAATTTCAATGCTATGAGATCTTTTACTTTAGAAAAAATAGTTTGGCTTGCTATTACTAACCATGTTGAGTAGTTGTTCTATTTCTTGTTCAATATCTAGATGATTCAAAATATTTGCTTTGATTCTAAATCTTTTCATTTCTTCTTTTTTATATGGATTGTTGTGGAAAAAGAAAATGGCGAGCTCATTCCCCTGACATTCAAGACTTGGATGACATCCAAGAGGCACTTTCTGATAATGATATGGAAACAGAATCAGGTTTTCCAATCCCCTAAAAAGAGGATGGTAAAATGGTGGTACAAGGTGTAGTAACACTACAAAGGTCCATTTGGTAGCCGGATATATCCTATCGGGCTTTGCGGAGAATTGGTAGTACAGAGCGGGATAATTATTTAGACCTCTCGTTTGGTAGTTGGCAGAAAGGATAATGCCTGAGAGAAAGCCTCCGTTTGGTATTAGGGATGACTAAGGTGGATGTCCTTCCACTTCTTTAATGAGGTGTCCTTTTACCAAAAAACCCTCCAAAATTCAGTATAAACTTCTTGTTTTCTTCAAACCCTAGCCTCTCCATCGTCTCCAGGTTTTCAGCAGTGTCTCCTCTAGTTTTACGGAGAACTTGTCGCCATCTCCCGCCGTTCACCCGCTTCAGCCATCGCCCCCGCACTGTCAGCTGGTCAAACCTCCCACTAGGATTTCCTTGCGCATGTATGCCCGTGCATACAAAGAGGGGTGCACGTACGAAATAAAATGCCCCCTTTCGGCCTCGGTGGAAGATCCGTTGGTAAGATCCAGCAATGTTTCACAGGATCGCAAAATCAAAGACATGGAAGAGAGCCTCATCATCGTTGATGGTGAAGAGGAGGAGCCCACTGTCTACCGGTGCCTCTTCGCAGTAAGTAAGGATTCTTCCTGCGTCACCAATGACTGGATCACCGAATACTTCACTTAGTGTAGTCCCTTATTCCCTCTTTTTTGAAGTAGCGTTTGCTTTCGTTTAGTATGTTGGATGTAGTAGTTTGACTTTTTCGCTTTGGTTGTTTTAATTGTAGTTCAAAGTAGTGCTTAGTATGCAGGAATATGTATGTTGGAATTCCTATGTTCTGTGTTTGTGGTATTATGTTCGAATCCAGAGCAAGTCCTATCTTCCTGATTTTTTGGTCTTGTTCTGTGTTTGTGGTATTATCATTTCATCTTGTTCTATGGAAATCAACTTTGAATTGCACCCTAAAAAATGCACTGCCTATACACTGAATTCTCTTGAGTTGCAGCATAAGAATTGCATCATTAATGGCCTTCATTGGATACCATATGTAACCACTGAATGTACCTGAGTATTAATAAAGCAACACTCAACTTTTACCTGCCCAATTAATGCACCATACTTAAATACAACATCTGCTACCTTGCATTCAACACAAGCTCAACTAATGTACCAAACTAAAACATCACGACTAATGCACCAAACTAAAGCACCACGACTTCTACCTTTCAAACAACACAAGCTCAACTAATGAACCCAACTAAAACATCTGTAGCTTGATTCACCAAACTAAAGTACCACAACTTCTACCTTTCAAACAACACAAACTCTCAACTAATGTACCAAACTAAAACATCACATGTAACGCACCAAACTAAAGCACCACAACTAATAAACATTAAACTTATAAATTGATAAACATTATACTGATAAACACACTGTATTCATTCACATTACTGCTTAAACAACATAAACATCATCATAAATGGTTCAGATTGTCATGAAATACATCATCTTAAAGCTTATGCGAGTTTCCCTTCACAAAACAACTAGATAAATTCAGTACGACCTTTTCCATCTAGATTGTTCTAGTAGTAGTATTGTCCATCATGCTTAAGTAGGTGATCAACAAGGTGGATCTTGCTCTCAAGGTTTATCTCTTCGTGTTCTTGCATATTCTTCATCAACCTGGCAGTCTTATCCGTTTTGGACTCCTCATCCATAATCTGCTCCTGTTTGAAAAGGAGTCTTTCTGCTATATTGAAGATTGCATTCATATTTGATAGGGTCTCTCTAACCTTAGAGTCTAGGCTGGACTGATTATCCGGCTTTGTTTTTCGTCGCCTCCCATGGCTTACACTTGCTTCACCATCCACACCTGATTGGGCTTTGTAAAAAATGTTATTAGACTTGTGCTCAGTTGAATCACTAATTTCTTCTTCAATGTCATCTATGATTCCTTGGACCTCTGCAGGTGTCGTAGGAGGTTCTCTTTCTGCCATGAGGTGATCCCTTGCCCCTGATTTTGTATCACGGTACTGGCCGAATAACTCACACCACAAGTCATAGTATGGGAAAATTTTGCCTCTTAGTGCTAGATACTTGTTGTTCACCTGTATATTACCAAATCAAAGAATGCATATTGACACAAACCATACAGAACAAAAAAAATTGCATACATTCAGATAAATGGTTGTAACTGTGCATATTCGGTCTACATATCCTTAGAATCAACAATTATGACATGTGTCGCTGGATCAATTGCCACTCCACCTAATTTATAAATATTAGTAATCGATATTGCTTACCCTAGTTGTGCATCTGGTTCTCTACGTTCTTTGTTGTCACTATGTTGCTTTCCACCAAGACTCTTTCCTTAGCAGCAACCTTGTAGTGAGTTCTCCACTTCTATCTCTAGCATGCCTTTCAACCTTCAAGAGTTAGCTCCTTTAGGGACGTGAGCAAGGCCTTTTCTTCGTAAACCTTCTTACTGTTGGTCGGCTCAGGTGAAGGTTAAACCTTTATCTTCTTTCCGGTTGTCTCAGTAATTGTTGTTAGACGTTTATATGTTGTGAGGCCAAATCAGTCCTAAGAGTAGGTAAAGTTAGATTATCAAATTTCTTAGAGGTTACCTTATCCCTTTCGTCACAGTTGTTGGCTGCATCCATACTTGTGCCCTTACATACAGGCAACATAAGTATCCACGAAAGCGTGAAGAGTGAGCTTAACATGTTGTATAGTCATGCCTAACAATTGGTAACAATCATAACTAAGGGAAAACAATCACAAACAATGGAGAAAGTCACAACGAATGAAAAAGAATACAACCAATGGAAAGTGTCACAACAAATTATTAGTGTTACAACCAATGGAAAGATCAACAACAAATGGAAACAGTCACAACAACTCGTAGTGACATAAATACAAATGTATACTGGGAAGCTTCATCTATCCCCTTATGAATTGTAGGTTTCCCATAGCCCGGTGGCTCAATTATCCTTGAACTGATTCCATCCCGAAGATGAATTCACGGACTGAATGTGATCCTCTGTCTCATCCGTAGCATGATTAGGCTCTTCAACTTCAGCAAGGTGGTTAGTTGCTGGGTTTAATAACGGGTTATAAGGTGTTACATTGATGACAAAGTTGTGCAGCAACCCACAAACTAAAATGATATCACATCATGTATTAATGTGATAGTACGTGGGGTTCCTTAACACAGCGAAGCACTTTTTCAGAATATTGAATGCCCTCTCTATAACATTGCGTGTTGTGGCATTTCGCAAATTAAATAGTTCTTTGTAATTTTGTGGTTTTCTATTTGCACCACCTCATTCCTATAGATGATACATTGTCTGCCTATACTGAATGAGGAAACTCTCACAGTGTGTGTATCCACTGTCACACAGGTAGTATGTTTCTATAGGGACCAACCAATATAATCTTTATCTAGATGCAAGGATCATAACTCTAAAAAAATATCAGATTGAACTCACCATTATGGACCTTGAGTCCATTAGGATGAGTGACTGCATCACGGAACACACGCCCATCTGCAGTTGAACCCTCCCAACCAACAAGAATATAGACAAAATGCCCTTGAGTATCACGAACTCGAAGAAGAAAATTTGTTGTCAAATGCCCTTTCCTTGTCCGGTACCTTGGTTGGTCTTCTACCTGAATGTGCAAAGGGATATAGGTACCGTCCAATACGCCCACGTATCCCTACAGTAAAAGGAAACATTATGAGAGTTGTTAAAACTTTCATTTAGGAAACATAGGTATTACAGACACCTGAAAACATTTTCATTTTTTATCAGCACAGGTTTCACCGACTGGAGTAGGTGGTACTAGTAATCTGCTACGCAACTTAAGCACTGCACGCAATACCTGATGAAATGCTTGACTGATGGTCTGGCTACCTCGTTGAAAATCAGTTTGCAAGGTCCTATTTTTCTAGTGGTGTGCAAGTGTGCGTAGGAAGATAACAACCTTCTCAACCACAAACACGTAATGATCGTTCGTCAACTCACAATTATCTCTCAAAATTCTACAAAGCTCTGCGAGCGCTTGGTTAGACATCCTCAAGCTCTTGAAATATTCCATGTTAGCCTCTTGAATGATCCTTTCCAGGAACGCCAATCTTTTAGAGATTTTGTCTAGGATCAAGTATTTAGGAAGTGCATTCCGATCACGCTTGCGCTTACGCCTACGCAGTTGTGTAGCATTGTCTGGTTGTTGTGCTAATACAATGATAGTAGGCAACACACTAACCAACTTTCTTGTGCAAACCAAGAAAGTCACAACATCCAATAAATTAGCATAGAAGTCTTCAGAAAAAAGGTCGTCCACCATAGCAAATAGCTAAATATTATCCTTTCATGAAAATGAATGAACAACAAAATCATTTACCACCACATATCTTCTATTGGTAAATGAAGCAAACAAAAAAACAGAGAACAAACCATAGTTGGAACAATAACACCTAGTAATCCAAGATTAAATACCAAGGTATGGACAAATGTAAAGGCTCTTGAAATCCAGGAACATCCATCAGACAAAATAAATAAGTTAACAACTGCAAACCATCAAATGGTATCACTTGACAGAGGCAATTTACGCTTATAGCTTCTAAATTTGGGACAACTACCAACTTTCCTATGCTGGTAACAATCAAACCAGGAGAAGGCACACACTAAACCCATAAAACATGTTCAAATATCGAGATTGAACAGTAACCCTAGGCTAAGAAAAATTGAAAACAAGTATGATTGTTGTTTACGGTAAATAAGAAATTGAATGGTAGATATAAGAGGTTTACGGTTACATAGATGAAGGAGTCGGAGACCTGGTCGCACTATTTTTGCCAGAATGGAGAAGCTGCTGGAGGAAACGACCGTTCAATGAAGAAGAACGCAACATTGAGTCTTGAGTTCGTGCGCAGATCTGAAATATTAGGTTACAAACGTATGGGTAATGTATTTATAGTTGGTGAAGTCGTAAAAATTATGAAGTATATGGGTAATAATGTAACTTTATTGATGGGTCAAAGGTGAGATTTCGGAATCCGTCCATTTTCTGCAGGACAAAATTTGAGGAGTTAGCACGTAGATATCCCGAGCCTAGCAGTTATCCATTGGGCCGGAGGATAACTACTTCGTGTGTATCAAATGATAGATAAAGAAGAATAACCTTCAATTATCACACTTTATCAGTCTATTAATAGACTACCAAATGGATCCACCGACCTAACCATAATTATAAAAAAAACCAATGAATTCGTCTTCTAAGTGTTAAAATAGTCAACAAAAGCACCGGGATACCACAATCAATAAAAGCATAATCAATAAAAGCAAAAGGCCATTGCACCTACCCAATCTTCTCCAGCAGATAGTCAGGGATATGTATAAACTAATTTGATCTATAAAGGATAGAAAGCTCATACATTGTAAACACACCAAAATAGAAAGAAATTCCTATTTTTCAATTTTTTGCTTCACAACATGGTATCAGAGCTCAATCGATCCTTTGATCTGATTATAGACACTCATAATCTACCAAAGGGGGTAACACTGGCGATCAAAGCTACCAATGACGGATCCAAAAATAGTGGATGATCCGGCGACGGACTTCAAAGTTATGGACGATCAGGCAACTTTGACCGCACAAATTGCAACACTTCTACAACAACTCAAGCCAACCGAAAATCCGGTGGTAATCAATACTAAACTCACGAATTTTAAGTATCCATTATGGTCTCGGTTGATGCGAGTGGCCATAGGCGGATGAGGCCACCTTCGTCACTTGACAGGCGATCCCCCAACTCCGGCCAAAACTTATAAAGGCTACTCAAATTGGGAGCAGGACGACCTAGCCGTATGTTCATGAATTTTGGATAGTATAAGTTGCGATCTCGCCCTAAGTTTTTGGGAGTACCCATCCGCAAAAGAATTGTGGGACGGCCTTGAAACCACTCAACAGTGGGTCATCAGATTCTCTTCAGATCTACGATCTAACCACCCAGACGAGCAGTTACCGGAAGGGAGACGGAACCCTCAAAGAGGTATTCAGTGTCCTCAATCGGGCTTGGCTAGAGATTGATCGTAGAGATACCAATCTGATTATATGCGCCAAGGACATCTCCGAATTTCAGAAACGAACCCAAAATATTTGACTATTCCAGTTATTGGCCGCAGTAAACAACAAATTCGACACAATAAGAAGAGACATGCTCAAGATGTCACTGTTACCCAATGCAGACACGGTCTATGCTACACTGAAAGAGAAGCATCCCGCCAGCAAATTCTGAATGCCATGACTGTGGGAGGGCAACATCCGAACCAAGGTATCGGGGGCGGCTATTCCAGCCAATCACGGAATGAACGGTCAGATTCAGCCAAGATTGGGCTGAACTCATCATCCGGTCCCGGTGAAGTCGACCGGATCAAGCTCTGGTGCGACGAATGCCAACGGAAAGGCCACTCCACTAATTGATGCTGGAAAAAGATTGGGTACCTCGAACGACAGAATAAGGGATGGAGAGGCCCATCGCCGTTGCCGTGAGCAGCCCTGAAGGGACCTCCTCCAACAGCGACAGTGGTGGCACTGGCTTTGCCGGCGTAACCGTGAGTTTTGCAGAAGGGGCGATGGAGAAAACTCACATAGCGTCGGAAAAATCGAGCATCCGCTCGATTTCATATGAGCCAGAGACCTTTTTGCCCTCACACGTGATGGGTAAAGAGACAGAAATACCCCTGAAATTCGTTGATTCACAAATTTGCCATCGCTATTTTCCGAAATTACATGTACATCCCCTAAAGTCTGTGGAATTGCAAAAGCCCTCCGAAGGTTCTGAACAATTACATCGCCGTCCCTGTAATTCGACATAATTGCTCAGCAACCCGCAGACTTCTGGGAAATTGCACAGGATCCCGTAGACTTCTGGGAAATTGCATAGGATCCCCAAAATTTTTGAAATATTGCAGGAACAGCCTAGTATGGCAAATCCGTGATATTTCACACCTGTATGCTTTGATTTGATACCTCGAGATCCCAAAACTGATTCTGTTGGTCAAGCTTGCATAGCACACGAGTCTCAGTCCCACAAATATGATGAATGGCTACTAGATTGCGGGGCTATTGATACAATGACTTATGATGCTACTGATTTGATCTCTGTCACTGCACCCAGAAAATCTCATATTCAGACAGCAAATGGAGGGGTATCTACAGTCCAAGGGGCAGGATCTATCGAGCTATCTCCAACCTTGAAGCTCAAAAATTGTCTTTTTTTTCCATCTCTTTCATGCAAACTCCTATCTGTTAGCCATGTCTTGAAAGAATTAAATTGCATGATTATGATGTACCCTACCTTTTGTTTGATGTTGGATATCCGAACATGGAGGATCATTTGGCGTGGCACTGAGCGTGGGGGTCTATATTACGTGGATGAAGTTGCTCGACAAGGATCTGCTTCAATAGCACGTGGAAAGACAGACCAAGATATTTAGCTATGGCACCAGCGGCTTGGTCATCCATCTATGGGGTATCTAAGAATTCTATTTCCCAAACTCTTTACGAGTCTGACTAAATTTTCATGTGAAACTTGTATCTTGGCTAAAAGTCATCGACAGTCATATCCAGTAACACATACACGTATGACTTTTGAATTTAGTCTAATCCATTCTAATGGGGACCTGCACCTAATTTTGCTTGTGGTTTATTCAAATATTTTATCTTGTTCATTGATGATTGTACACGTATGACATGGGTCTATTTCTTAAAAAATAAATCTGATGTCGCACAAAAGTTTTAGGATTTCTATACTATGGTTTCCACTCAAGACAAGTGTCAAGTTCAAACCCTTAGATCTGATAATGGGGGAGAATTTGTCAACACATCTATGCATGAATTGTTTTTAAGAAAAAAGGGATTATTCATCAAAACTCCTATCCTCAAACACCCCAGCAAAATGGTGTCACCGAACGGAAAAACCGCATTACTCTAGAAGTCACTAGGGCTCTAATGATCGAGTCACATGTTCCTAACTCACTCTGGATCGAAACCGTAGCCACAACTGCTTACCTTCTAAATCGTCTTCCTACACGAGTCCTTGGGCTAGAAACACCACTTCATACCCTCTCTAAATTACAGCAAATACCACCTGCCCTCAGCCTATAACCTCGGGTCTTTGGTAGTTCGGTTTTTGTTCATATCCCCAAACCTGACCGGACTAAACTGGAACCTTGTGCACTTAAATGTGTATTTTGTCGGGTATGTGGTCAATCAAAAAGGGTATCGGTGCTATCACCCACCCTCTAGAAAGATGTATATGACCATGGATTGCAATTTTCTCGAAGCTAAATTCTTCTATTATAGCTCATCACGTGATCAGGGGGAGATCATACCCTCTGACCCACTTGATTGGCTATTATGTCCTGGTCCTTCTCTACCACCACATGTACCGGATCATCCACCAGAAGAACCAGTAGTCATGTCACATATAGATTCTCTGCTGAGTCGCCATTGCCCATGATTACAACTTCACCGAATATCGAGGTACCTCGCTCTCCTAGTGTTCTATCTTATGATAATACTCACCATGAATAGGATGAGACATTTGTGGCAGAACAAGAATAAACGAGATACGTTTTACCCCATAGGTATACTCGTGGAATTCCCTCAAAGCGATAGAACCAGAACATGTGCATGGGTCTTCAAAATATCCTGTGACTAATTATGCCCAGGGGAGTCTGACAGAAGACGCCCAAGCATTCTCGGCCTCTGTATATAAAACATCTATTCCTCGTACAGTTAAAGAGGCTCAGGAACAATCAGAATGGAGACATGCTATGAACGAGGAGATACAAGCACTTGAGAAAAATGGTACCTAGGAAAAGTGTGATCTACCCCCTGGCAAGAAACTAGTGGAATGCAAGTGGGTATTCATAGTAAAATATCGAGCAGATGGTTCGATTGAACGATACAAGGCACGCCTTGTAGCCAAGGGGTACACACAAACTTACGGAG
>JAOWBN010093813.1:0-32513 GCA_028565015.1 Pinguicula moranensis
GAGAATCTTTGGTTGTGTGTGCTTTGTACAAAATAACAGACAGGGGTAGGAAAGTTAGATCCGAGGGCTATGAAGTGTGTTTTTGTTGGGTACTCTGCTACTCAAAAGGGGTATGTGTGTCGGTATCTAGTTGAAAGGAGACTATTTGTAATCGTGGTTGTCACATTCTGGGAACATGAGTCGTACTTCTCCCATGCAGTGTTCCCATTCTTTGATGACTCGCCAGATCCTAGGGGTATACGGCGAGAGGGGGAGAGTAGTAGTGATAGGGGGAGCCAGTGATTGTACGAGTTGGAGATGTTCATTGTCCTTGCCCTATTGTTGATCCGGTAGTAGAGGAGAATATTAGAGAGAATTTTAGTCATGATAATGGTCGGGAGGAGCCACCACTAGCGCCGCCATTAGTGTACATGCGGCGTTCATTAGTGTACACGCAGATGAGAGAGGAGACTAGAGAGGTTCCAGGGTCGCCTGCTCGAGTCTCATGCCCAAGGTCCTTGCCTGCTTCGAATCCGGGGACACCATCATCTTCATCTCCAGGTGACACTACTCCTCCCACGGATATTCCTATTCCTCCTACTGATATTTCTATCTCTGATATTACTGTTAGGAGAACCACTCGCACCAATGCAGGGGTTCCACCAAATAGATATGGTTTTTCTTCTGATAGGTTTCATCCCCATGATATTGCTAATTATATCTCGTACTCCTATATACTTCCTAAGCATGGACCATTCATTGCATCTTTGGACATTGTCTCTATTCCTAAGTGTTGGCAGGTGGCTAAAGCAGACTCGAAATGGATAGTAGCAATGATAGAAGAGCTTGAGCCTCTTACAAAGAATAAGACGTGGCGTCTTGTGCCACTACCACCTGGTAAGAAGGCTGTTGGATGTAAGTGGGTGTTTACAGTGAATCAGAACCCCGAGGGCAAAGTGGAGCGCTATAAGGCACGATTGGTGGCCAAAGGATACAATTAGGTGTATGGGATTGATTACGATGAGACATTTGCACCCGTAGCAAAAATGAGCACAGTGAGAACTCTGGTCTCTATAGCTGCAAATAAAGGGTGGAACTTGCATCAGCTCGATGTGAAAAATTCGTTTCTTCATGGCGATCTAGAAGAATAGGTGTACATGGAGATTCCTCCGGAATTTGGCAACAGTCAGACTGAGGGTAAGGTTTGCAAACTTGAAAAATCATTATATGGTTTGAAATAATCTCCTCGGGCCTGGTTTGACAGGTTTAGGAAGGCTATGATTGGCATGGGTTATCAGCAAACCAATGCCGACCATACTGTATTTTTAGGCATGATTGAAATCATACCACGATGCTAGCAGTATACGTGGATGACATGATCATTACAGGTGATGATGAGAGTGAAATTGCCAAATTGAAGATGAGACTGGGCAAGGAGTTTGAGGTAAAAGATTTGGGCCAGTTGAAGTATTTCTTTGGGATTGAAATAGCTCGTGGTCCCAAGGGAATTGTTCTATCTCAACGAAAGTATGTTCTTGATTTGCTCCAGTAGACATGTATGTTGGGTTGCAAGCCCGCAAAAATGCCGATTGACCAGAGGGTGAAATTTAGCGCAGAACCAGGCGAGCCAGTTGATAGAGAACAACATCAAAGGTTGGTAGGTCGACTTATATACCTGAATCATACTCGACATGATATATCATTTGCTGCAGTAAGAATGGGCATCTGAATATCGAGGGATATTGCGACTCAGACTGGGCTAGCTGTGCTGATGATAGAAAGTCCACGTCTGGTTATTGCATGTTTGTAGGAGGCAATCTAGTCTCCTGGCAGAGTAAAAAACAGACAGTAGTGGCTCGTTCGACAGCCGAGGCAGAATACAGAGCCATGGCCTCAAGTGTTGCTGAGATGATCTGGTTGAGATCAATACTTGTGGAACTCAAGATGAATCCAGATCCAAAACTAAAATTGTGGTGTGACAACAAAGCAGCTATTAGCATTGCTAATAACCCAGTACAACATGATAGAACCAAACACGTGGAGATTGATAGGTTCTTCATCAAAGAAAAATTGAATAGCAAGTTGCTGGAACTGAATCACATAGTCACCAAAGAACAGGTTGCTGACGTGTTGACTAAGGGTCTTAGTTCCCTAGATCTTGAGAGACTTTGTAACAAGATGGGCTTAGTTGATATCTTTCGCCCATCTTGAGGGGGAGTGTTGGAAGTAGGTGGGGTGTTAGGTAATTCACCTAACACACCCACAGACCTAACACCCCCACGAGAACAAACCTAACACCCTACGATCTGTTGTGTTTCCTATAAATAGGCTGCATGATATCATTTGTAATACACAATATATTCATATCAGAAGTATTTTTCTCTGTTTAGCATTTTACAATTCCAAATAACATATATTGTCATAACCTTTTGTACCACTTTAATTTCATGAAATGCCTATCGAGTCGTCATTTGAAAACTGTATTGATATTTTGGTCATCTCATTACCCACTACCCCTAAAAAGGTCGAAACGTCGAACTCAAACTGTGGTCCATCGTCAAACACCCCCACTCTGTCCCTTCTTCCCGTCTGTCTCCATATCATCCGTTTCCGTAGAGAAAACGGAGGTGAGAGAAAGAGCGAAGCGGTGTGTGTACTGCGTTGTTCTGAATCCAGCCATCGGATTCTAACCTTTTATGTGAACCTCCCGTGAATCTCTGTACACGGCATGCTCCCCCACCCACCCCAATTTCTACCGGCCATATTACTCTGGTTTCATGTTAAATATAAATACAGAGCATTTGCGGATAGGCATTTCAGTTTATCTCAACCTTTTGAATTCTCGGATATTTCACACGAATCTCACAAAAATCTTCTAATCCTCGCAGTTTGAGACTCTGGGCTTCCTTCCTTTTTTTTCTTTCCTGAAATCGGGCACACTCTCTATTAGTCTGTTTTTATCTCTTTTCGGGAAAGTCCATGATTTCTTTTTACGTAACTTCAAGGCAGTTACTCAAGCTTCTTCTTCTGTCTCAAAGTGTATTTTTTCCTGTTCCTGGGTTTTAAAAGGGTTCAGTCAGGTAGTTTCTTTTCTTACAGTAAAAATCAGGGGTCTAGTGTAGTTATTTGCGATTGGCTCTTTGTTATTTTAAGTACCAGTGTACTGAAATATCGTACACTTCACAGGGTTTATTTAGGGTTCTTGTTTTTGTCTTAAATCTTTTTACCAATTCAAGATAAAACCTCAGAAAAACATCAGATCTATCAACAATCAAGTTTTCCCCTGTACTTCTTGTTCTTCATTCCCATGTTTCTGTTCTGTATGCTGTATCCCACTTTTTACTCACCAATCGGCTGCAATTCTCTCTTACACCATGCACCAGCAATTGGCTAAAGCCAGTTCTAGTTGAGCTGTCTGTATTTCTTCTAGACTGAACTGGTTTAGAATTCCTTCGTTACAAGTTGGAAGAAATCTTAGCAATGTCTTCTCTGTTGAGTAGAGGAGGTGGGAGAGCATACAGATTAGAATCATTACACCTGGAGATCATCAAATCCCCATCATCTTCTTGGATTTCAAATTCATCTTCTCCATCTTCCACTCTATCGGAATCCAGCAATTGCACTTTCGCAATCTCCACAAGAAAGCCTCGGACACCACGGAAAAGGCCCAAACAAACATACAATGAGGCCGTGGCAATTCTCTCCACAGCCTATGCCAAGATTTTTCCGACCAAACACCTCATAGAGTCTGGCAAACTCAAGAAATCAGATGTAAACAACGAGGACCCCTTTCTATTCGACGCTACAGACCTGCTCATGCCTTTCCAAGCAATAGACAACTCGGGATTTTTGGTGCATAGATCCAATTTTGCTGCGGAGGCAAAAGAGTTCAATCCGTTCGAGAAAACATGCCCTAGTCCAGGGGAGATTAATTCTCTTGGGAACTCATCTGAAATCTGCGACGAATATGGAGAGGTTTTTGATGCGGAGTCGATTCTGGACGAGGAAATCGGGGAAGGGATTGACAGCATCATGGGGAGTTTGAGCGTGGAAAACGAATCGATCATCATTCCTCCCAATTTGCACAATTCAACTTCACAAATCAACAGCTTTTGTTACGGGTACCCAGTTGATTTTGCAGCCTATGGGATGAGGAAAGAATTGAGGGCGATCAGAAATATCGATGAGGGTGACTGGTGGAGGTTCCCAAGCGTGAATGTTGGTGATTTAACTCGGAAGCGTGACCAAATTTCGACGGAGAAGAAGAAGAAGAAAAAACAAACAAAGGTGGAGACCAAGGCGGTGAGCATTAAAACGAACAAAGAGAATTTTTCCGCTAAAGCACCTTCTGAAGATCCTCCTTCTCATCCAGACGCGGGGCTGATCTTGAGATTGAACTACGACAGCGTTCTGAGAGATTGGTCCGATAAGGTTTCCCCGTTTTCCGGCGACTCTTCCGTATCGGCATCCGCCGGAAATGACGTTCAAGTACGTACATTACATTACATCTCTTTCCTGCCTTCTAAGAAAGAAAAGAAACATAAAACATTGTTTGCCGCACGTGTTTTGCATGTGCCGTGTAATTGAATTTCGTTTTGAGGAAGCAAATCCCATAGCACTGTTGATTGATTCCGCTTGATTGGTTTGTGCAGACGAGGTTAGCGCAGATCGACTTGTTCTCGGATAATGGTGGAGTCCGAGAGGCTAGCATGCTGCGGTACAAGGAAAAACGGCGTGCGCGTCTCTTTTCTAAGAAAATCCGATACCAAGTCAGAAAAGTCAACGCAGATCGACGGCCAAGAATGAAGGTACACTCACGAGCTCCCAATCCCAATAGCAGCATGAACTGGACTATAATTTATTTACCTTGTGTTGTTACTTTGCAGGGTCGATTTGTGAGAACGCCAGATGATTCTCCCTGATTTTTCTAGTTTTATTACTGTTAGCATTATTGAAGCCACAACAGATTCAAATCAAGCAGCACCAACCGACAGACTAGAAGTCCACAAATCAGACCAAATCCAATCAACAGCCGAAGACAAAATAGAAGTTCTGTTGAAGTCAAAACCAAATCATGACAAACCACAAAAATAGGAAGAAGCACGTTCCAGCATCAAGACATCCAACTACACAAATTCAATGCATGAACAAACTCTGTATTTAAACTGATAATGAGAAAATGCAAAACCATCACAGTTTCAATGGAAGAATTTGAACTCCATATTGTAATCTTCTCTTGAAATTCATCAAGAACACACACTCACCATAAAAATAAAATCATCAGCTCAAATTCATCAAGATTGATCAAACTCCGTCAATTACAATTCGATTTAGAGTAGAATGCAGGGCAGGAGCACAGAGTGTGAAACTGAAATCGCCAAAAGTGGTGCCAACATTTCTTCATCCTGTTCGTTTTCTATCTTGATTTGTTTAAAATAATAAATGTTGCCATCCGTACTCAAGAAAACGCTGACCAGCCACCATTGCTTCCATCCAATCAATCCAGTACGAAAGTTTCATTTTTTCGAACCATTTTTAAGGATAACGATGGAAATAAAATATTCAAAACGCCATCCACGTCAAGAGTCGTCAGGTTACGTCAAATGGGGAGAGTCCAAAAAAAGACAAAGCCACCAAGAAGAAAAGAGAGAGGAAGATGATGGCATAGAAAATATCATAAAGGAAAAAATCATTCCTCAGAACCGCAGCCATTACGCATTGGAAAGGATTTGTCAAACGAAACATACTCTTAATATTTGATATCAATTTCTGTAGTTAGCTTATCTCTATTCGAAACGAGTACGAATTTACAACAAGGACTGCATGAACGGCGACGCAATTCAGATAGAATACAAAAATTACTATCGCACGTTGCCTCACGAAAACAATAAACAATACGTATTTCAAATGTAGCCGACAGGCACGACATTATACTAAACCTCGAGTCATAAAATAAAAATTAAAATAACAAATGTAAATTCTGAAATTCATCAATGGGGCGCAAACGGCGGGCAGCATCATTGATTACTCCAAGCGGCCAGTCAGGTTGACTTTTGTGAAGCAAATAAAGTCAGTACGCAATATACGGACTCTGTACTTCCCCACCCTCAGCATCCGTACGTATTACACATTTCTATATATACACAACACATGTGCGAGACTGGAGAGATTTTATAAGGATAGTTACGAATTTTCATCTACTCTTCATTTTCGTTTTCTACTTTTTAGCGAACTTTTGAAAAAGATGATGTGCGAGCAGCAGCAGCAGCTGATGAAGGTTGACGTCAGGAGCAAGGCGGAGGCGCCGGCGGTGGAAAAGCGCGGACGCCGCGGCGGTGGATGGGCGGAGGACGGCGAGTTGCATAAGTTGGGAGTACTGGACCTCAGTGCCATGTCTCTTGAATCCGTCCCAAATCCCTCCATCAACCTGTCCACCATATGCAAATTAGACCTCTCCAACAATAATCTTCATGTATCGTATTATTATTATATGATTTAATTTAAAAATTCCCCAATCCCCACTGTCTGCTTTCGTTCCATTTCCCCAACCTGGTGGATGCGATTGGATCTATTTGTTGTTGCTGTTTTTTTCCTGCATGGAGGATAAATTTTGTGAGATCGTTATGCTATTGATGTTGTCTGAATTCCCTAATTGACGTAATAAATCTGTACATAACATAAACCAGATCTTTTCTTTTGAAGCATTCGAGTATTCCTTTCGTTATGAATGGAAGTTTGTGGGATTCTCTGTGATGAATCCCCTCCTCCAAATTATTCTTTCTTTTGCAGAGTATTCCAGAATCCGTTATAGCGAGGCTCTTGAACTTGATCATTTTAGACGTTCGCTCCAACCAGCTCAGATTCCTTCCAAACTCCATTGGTTGTTTGTCAAAACTCAAAGTTCTAAACGTCTCCGGCAATCTTCTGCAGTCTCTTCCAACAAGTATAGAGAATTGCAGGTTCGTCTGTTTTATGTACGGTCATCATGTAAAGAAAGTCTTTCAATTTGCCAAATGGACAGATCCACTGGACACAAAAGTCCAAGCTTTCATTGTCAAACACAACATGTTGTTCCTTAAAATAAACCAACTGAGATTGTAATACAACACATACTATGTCCCTGTCATGTACATGTTTTTGGCTACGCAGATCCTTAGAGGAGTTAAACGCCAACTTCAACAAACTGAGCAAACTTCCAGACACCATCGGCTTCGAACTCCTCCACCTCAAGAAGCTCTCCGTTAACTCCAATAACATCCACTACCTCCCATACTCCACCTCCCACCTCACCAACCTCCGCGTCCTCGACGCGCGTCTAAACTGTCTGAGTTCCCTCCCGGAGGACCTCGAGAACCTCATAAACCTCCAAGTCCTAAACGTCAGCCAGAACTTCCAACACTTATCATCCCTTCCATACTCCGTCGGCCTACTCATCTCCCTCGTCGAATTGGACATCAGCTACAACAAGATCTCCGTCCTTCCGGACTCCATCGGATGCCTGAAGCGCCTGCAGAAGCTCAACGTCGAAGGAAATCCTCTTGCTTCACCGCCGTGGGAAGTCATGGAGCAGGGGCTGCACGTGGTGAAGGAGTATCTGTGCAGCAATATTAATGGGACGAGGAGAGCGTCTCCGAAGAAACATTCGTGGTTCGGGAAGTTGGCCAAGTGTGGGACTTTTAGTGGTGGTGGGAATAATGTGCGTGTGGAGAGCAGAGAAGGGTATATTCTACCGAGTTATAGGCAAATTGATGCAATCACCTCGCCCACGTACATGGGGATGTTCTCGCCGAGACGGCTGTTGTCGCCAAGAAACTACTTTTCAAGATGAGAGGAGGTCAGGATCAGCCATCTTCATGTCATGTCTCTTCTTCTTCTTCTTGTCAATAAAAGGCAGTTCTTGGGTGTTTATGTGTGTGATGCTCGGACAATTGTCTTGCAAACTGCTGCAAAGGAAAAATTAAAACCTGTTATTTTAGATAAATCTAGTGGTGGGGTCAAATACTAAGGGATGATTCCTGATATCCATTGTCTAGAACACCCACTACTAAAGTCCTACCTAAAGTAGAAAACCGATTCCTATTCTATATATGCGATGTACAATGATGAATCAATTAAGAAAATATAGAACATAATTATTGTTCTACAAATTTGTCTTCAAAATATAGTATCAGAGCGGTGTAATCGATCATGTGATTCAATCAACACAATTCATCACTTTTCGGGGGTTAATCTTACCTTCCTCCACCTGATGAGTAACGCAGAAAACAACCAGAGATCTCTCCCTGATACATGTGATCCCGGATCACGCGAACTCCAGGTGCCACCAACAGGGAGCAACAGGCACCCGACAACAACTTCTGGATATTTGTCGGAACAATTTGTGAACCTGCTGGAACAAATGCAACCAGCAAATATAAGTCATCCAATTGAGATATCCATCAAGTTAACGGAGCAGAATTATGGTATCTAGGAATGACTTACGCGGATGGCCATCGGAGGTCGGGGCTGTCTTCATCATATCACTGGCAAACCACGGCCCCCCTCTGAACAAGATCCCACCTATACTCAATGGGAGCAGACAGATCTCAACGTCTGCTCCTGGATCCTACACAATATATGTGCTTAACTTGTGCACACGTTGAATATCTATACTTCTCAAACACACTAGAAATATCCAGAATACTCAGGTGGGAGCGGCTGGAAATATGCAGCTAGTTATGATGCCAGCCGTGAGTAACTAAGAATATGATGAAGTGGTAGACCTAGCCCTAGAACTTGGGGTATCGTTGATCACTCCTAGAGCTAATGTTCGGTAGCAAATTGAAGATATGAATGTCAGGGATGCCGAGCAAAGAGCTGGAAAGGAGCGAGAAGCTGGTATGCACAATCAATCTTAATGCAAATTTTTTCCTACAATAGTCGAGGTCTCAGTATGAACAATAAAAAGTTGAAATCAGAGAATTGGTGGTTAGGCAAACAGCAGATATGATCCTTATACAAGAAACAAAATTAATGGGACTTAATCGATGGAGATGCAAACATATGTGGCCAAATGATGATTTTGACAGCCATTGCATTGATGCTATTGGAGCTTCTGGTGGCATGTTAGCTATTTGGAGTACAGAGGTTTTTAAGCTCACAGAATTGTGGACAGATGCGAATATTGTTGGAATTGATGGGAACTGGGGAATAGATATGATCCCAGTAAGAATCGTTAACGTTTACTATCCTTGCCACCCTCAGCTCAAATGTGACTCATAGAGGAAAATAATTATGCTCTTAGAAGGAGATTCATCAACAAGATGGTGTATAGCTGGCGTCTTTAGTGCTATTAGGAATTCAGCAGAGCGCCGTAGTTCAGTACCTATGCCCACAACTGAGATGAGAGACTTCAACTTGTTTATCAATGCGACTCATTCGATTGACTTGCCATTACAACAAAACTGTTATACTTGCATATCAAGGAGGGAGACTGCCTAAGCAGATTGGACCGTTTCCTCCTTTCAGACTCATGGTTGGAAGAGTGATAAGAGCTATATCAAATTGGTCTTGACAGGGGACGTTCAGACCATAGACCTATCCCACTAAAAGTTGAAGAGGTAAACTGGGGTCCTAAAGTCTTTAGAACAATGAACTATTGGGATAAAGCTCCAAGCTTTGCAAATTTTGTATTAACTGAATTGTCAACCCTGTATGTGGATGGATATAAAAGCTATGTTTTACACGAGAAGTTGAGAATGATGAGAATGAAGTTGGCTATTTGGAACAAGAATGAATTTGGGAAAGTGAGAAGAGTAATTGAGGACCTTAGGATACATCTGAGAGCAGCGGATGATCTAGTGGAACAGACAATTCCCATGGAAGCAAAGAAGGTAAGGAGACATAAGTTGTGGAACAGTCTACAACAGGCTTTACACTACAAGAAATCTCTCCTCAAACAAAAGTCTAGAACTCGTTGAATCATTGAAGGTGATAACAATACTAACTTTTTTCGGTCTAAAGTGAATGCTCTTGGCTGGTACTTGGACAAAAGAAGTTAGAGAGGTTAAAGATGGCATAAAGATACATTTTGCAGCTCACTACTCTTCTGAATCTTGGGATCGCCCTTCACTAGATATACCAGCACTTACTATGTTATCAAGAGAAGATAATGACCTTCAAAAAGAATACAGATTTTTTGCTGGAGGCTGCTGCAGGAGAGGATTCCTATGGTGGACAAACTGTTGGACAAAGGAATACACATCCCTAAGGTTATCAAAAGATGCGTAATGTGCGGGCTGCAAACAGAAACTCTCCAACATTGTTTCATTGGATGTACAAATGCTGTGGAGCTATGGATTGCAGTGCTATGGAGCTATGGACTGCAGTGCTATGGAGCTACCATTGTAATCTCTCCATCAAACCTAATAGCATTGTGATTCTTGTGGTCTGAACGCAATGCTATTAGGTTTGATGGAGAGATAACAATTGTATCTCCACTTGAGTGGGTGGACATTAATGTTTGATCCTTATAGTGGTGCACAAAATTCCGTATAAGGAATAACTACAATGGAGTGGCTGGGATTACCTTGGTTGTGCTGTAGATTTTGCTTTGTAGTACCATGAAATACAGGAAGTGAGAATGTGAGCAGCTACCTACAGAGATCCTCTGGGAAGCAGTTTGCAACACTGCTCTTTGTAAATATTTTGGCATTCTGGCCTATAGTTAATGAAATTTAACCAACCAAACAAAATGGATAACTATTCAATTTGACTTCATTATTCTATGGCACTCCACCCAAGATTAATCCCACTTATCGCATATTTTGTACCCATAGTTATTTTTTTCTCATTTTACTTCTTTTTTTGATTCTCCTTCTCCTTTTAATTTTATAATTTTGAGTGTTTGGAAAAAAATATGAAAAAACAGAAAGTTATAAAAATAGTGTTTGCAATCGAAATTTTAAGATAATTTTTATTTATTTATAAAATTACCATTAGGAATAGAAGTAGAAAAAAAGTAGCCCCTACCTACTTTTGAAAAAAATAGTTTTAACTGAAAAAAAGAGAAGTATAAGTATAAGTAAACTTTTAAAATACTTTTTTTAAAATAATCTGAAAAATATGAGAATGGGAAAAATAATCTAAATTTTAAGTAGTAAAAAATAGGCCCTCAATGACTGAATACGTTTATTTGGGGTCTAAGGTATTCAGAACCTTAAACTACGGGACATGTATACTGGCTTTGCTGAGTTCATACGAAATGAGTGGTCTACTCTTCAAATTCAGGGTTACAGGGGATATGTTTTATTCGAGAAACTGAGACTTCTAAGACAAGAGTTAAAAACATGGAACCACAAAATGTTCGACTTGATCGACGGCGCATCCACAACCTTGAAATTGAGATTAAACATTTTGATGAACAGGTAGAGTTGGTACGCCATCAGAAGCAATAAAGACGACTATACATGACACTTGGATCAGCCTTCAACACTCCATACACAACAAAGAGACGCTACTAAGGCAAAAATTGAGGAATCGCTGGATCAAGGAGGGCGACAACAATACAAACTTTTTCCATGCTAGGCTCAAAGGAAACTATAAGAGAAACACCATACATGGCCTTCACTTCGACGGGGTATGGACGGAAAAAGTCAAGGATGTCAAGGCAGGCATATGGCAACACTTAAGGACACATTACTCCTCTCTTGCTAGAAGCACCATTCAATTGATATCCTAGTGACTACCACTTTCTCCCCAAAATATAATAGGTTTCTTATATGTAAATTTGGCGAAGAGGAGATTTTAGCCATTGTATGGAGTTGCTCCCCTTCCAAAATTCTGGAGCCATACGGGTACAATTTCCATTTCCTGCATAGTTACTGGGAGACAATAAAACATGATTTCATATATTTCTTGAGGAATATACCGAACAAGCAGCCTCGACAAGGAGATGAACTCAACACTAATTGCCCTGATCCCCAAAATCTTGAATCTGGTTCTGTTGGATCACTTTTGGCTAATATCATTGGTTGGATGTGAATATAAAATCCTATCCAAACTTTTAGCCAGCAGGACGAGCCATGTTATGCACAAGATGATATTGCCAAACCGGACAGTGTTTATTCGTGGTAGAAAAATACTGGATGGCATGTTCGTTGCCAATGAGGCAATCCACACGATGAAGAAGAGGAAGAAACTGGTGTGTTGTTCAAAGTCGACTTTGCAAAGGCTTTAGACAGCGTGGATTGGGACTACTTGATGTAGATGATGAATAAGTACGGTTTTTGTCAAATATGGAGATATTGGATCTACGAATGCATCTCATTCGCCCACACTGCGGTCCTCATAAATGGCTCTAGTTCCAGTGAGTTCAAGGTGCAAAAGGGCCTTAGGCAAGGAGATTCACTATTTCCTTTCCTTTTTTTGATAGCAGCGGAGTGCTTCACAATGCTGCTTAAACGAGTAATGGATCTGAAGTATATAGCAGATGATCCTGTCACACCTTTAATATGCCAACGGCACACTTATTTTCATGAAAGGAACCTCAAAGAATATCTTTGCCTTGAAATCTATATTAGGATATTCTAATTAACTTCAAGGCCAGCGATCATTTTTAGCAAAAGTTGGCTCTGTGGCATAAACATTGAGAATAGGAAGTTGATCAAATTTGTAGAGAGGTTGAATTGTAGGACAAAATCAATACCTTTCAACTATCTCGGGTTACCTATTGGCGACAACCCACGGTGCCTCAGAATGTGGAATGTAGTGCTGGAAACGATGAAGAATAGGGTGGGAAGATGGGGCAATAAGTATCTTACCATGGTAGAGCGATCCAACTTAATTCAATTTGCCTTGCCTACAATGCCTGGGTATTACCTCTCAATATTTAAAACACCGAGGCAAATTTTGAAAGAAATTGATAAAGTCCTGGGTAAGTTTCTATGGAAGAACAGTATGAGCAACGAATGGCCTATACATTGGGTAAAATGGAAAGCAATCTGTCACAACAAAACTGACGGAGGACTGGGCTTTAAGGACACAAGAACAATGAACTCAGCTCTTATGGCTAAATGGCTGTGGAGGATGCGAAATGAACCACAAAACTTATGGTGCAGGGTGGTCAGATCAAAGTACTTCAGGAACACGGATCATCTGAGTAATTGGAATCTCATAACCTTATCATATTCTGTTATGAATATTTGGAGACTGGCCAATGCACCATGGTTAAAAAACAATCTTAAACTGATCAATGGCCTAGGATACTAGACATTGCTTTGGGTTATAAATGTGAAGGCAACAACTGTTTAGCATTACACTTTGAGCCTTTATACAGACTCAGCATGCAAAAGCATCACAAATCAGGATATGCGGCAATGGAGAGAGCAATAGGGCAACAAAAACAATGACCGCAACCATTTGGCACAAGCCTGGTGCAAGCTACTACCGAAGGGATTCAAATATTCGTCTGGCGGCACCTGTAGAATTGCCTCCCCACGGTGGATAACCTAATTGCTAGGAACATCGACATCCAAGCCACAACACAACAATGTGTGAGCTGTGGAGGCTAGGGAGAAACGACACAGCACATGTTTTTTGAGTGCCAAAATGTTATAGACCTTTGGACTGCAATCTACACATGGGTTGAGCTATCATATGGTGCATAGGGCCGATACAAAGGCATCTAGAGACACACATGGGACACGCCTCAAGCCGATACGGAGCAGAGATTTGGAAGGCCAACTGGCATGCGATCGTGTGGTCAATTTGGTACAAAAGAAACTCCATCTGGTTCGACACCAAGACAAATCCCGTGCATGCCATAGATTGGATTAAGAGCAATGTATGGTACTGGATCACAACGCACCAACTACACCACAGGGATACCACTATTGGAGATTAGATGTGAGATCCTAGACTCTGTTGTAACCTCAACCTCAGATAATCACAATTGCTTAGGTACATATAATAACCTTTTCCTTCATTTTAATATAACGCCTTTAATTATCAAAACAAAAATCCTAATTATTTTAATTGAAAAATAAATAAATAGGAGGGAAACATATTTTCAGGGATTTATTTAATTTAGCTTGTCATTTTCATGTACAGTTCAGACTTCAGAGGGTAAACTCACTGCTCAAATAGAAAAGAAGACCCCAATCTCATTACCTGCTAGATCCAAATCCTCATGAAGCTCTCCGCTTCTTCAAATCCTCCTACAGAAATGTCCGCCGCTACACAACATGATTCATTATCCAAATCCATCAATCCGGTATTCTACCTTGTTCGAATCCTCTTGTTCTCCTTCCTCCACCCGCCGCGTCTATGACTCAAGTTACCCTTCTTCACACTCTCGTCAGCCATGAAAATCTACGCGCTCATCCTAATAACTTATTTTATGGTTGTTTCTTGTATTGTCTACGATGTCATCGTCAAGCCTACTGGCATCAGATCCATGCAGGATCCCTTCACTGGGACCGTGCAACCCATAGTCTTTCTTGCAGGTTGGGTCAATGGGCAGTACATTATTGAGGGTTTATCCTTCGAGTTCATGTTTGTGCTCGGTGGCTTGGGGATCGTGCTGTTGGATCTGGCGCTGGATAAAAACCGGGAAAAAAGTGTGAAGGTGTCTTATGCTTCAGCTAGGGTTGCCTTCGTCGTGATTTCTTATGTTATGAGTATGTTGTTCGTTTGAATTAAGATCCAAGTATATCTTCGCTAACTGAATAATGTAAATGAGAACTTTTGTTTCTTTTGGTACTCTGTTTTCTTTTAAATTGTATCACGATGAAATTTAGGAATTTTGACCAATCCTTCTATTTGATGATGCGACTATTATTTGTGATGTTATCAATGTTTAGTCGAAAGTAGGAAAGAGTGACGAGTATACTTTATGCTTGAATTTGAACCCTGAAAGATGGGTTTTCACGAGCTTCACCAAATAGTTACTTGTTGATTTACCACTTTGGTATCCACATATAAATTGATACAGTTCTTTTATTATCATCACATGTTTCCGTTCGAGTCCATGCCTATTTAGTATCTATCTTGAGATTTTATTTGTATCTCTAAACTCTGAAGAATTTCGAATGCTTGATATGGTGTAGGATGTTGTACTGTCCATGTCCTGCAGGTCGCTATCATTTCTTCTTTAATAACATTGAAATAGTGAACATGTGAAAGATTGTGCAACATGGGTCTCATGAAAATGAGGTCTTGATTAGGTGGGGTAGTGCTTGCTAGATGTTGCAGCGTAGTGAAGGGTCACCTTAATCCTTTCATCTGCGTGTGTTTGTTGAAGACTTGAAGCAGTGAAAGAACCTTGCAACACAAGTTCTCATAAAATGACATCTTGAGTAGGCTTGGATTTTTCATCGAGATTGATGGTTGCTAGATCTTCATTTATATGGTCTACTAAAAGTTTTAACTGGAGCATGAGCATGTCATGTATCATCCTTTTAGGTTGTTATATCATGCCTTCTTTTCCGATCACAAACCTGTTGAGTTAATGTGTAAGAATGGCTGGTATGCCTGATCCATGACTGCTTTCTTGAAATGTGAATGAAGAAATCTTTTCATTTGTGGGTTGGTGGTTAGTTAACTGTTAAACTGCTCCTTTTTTTGGTAATTAATTTTTGTATCAAAAGCCAATTGGCAATTACATAAGGAATAAATAAAATAGTAGGTTATAATACGACCACATCGTTTAACAGGGGGCTTAAAATTGCCTACACAGGAATAATTACGTTGTCAACCTCCCTTGCTTCATTAAGTCAGTTTGGCAGCAAACCTTGTTGAAACAAAATCGGACAACACATTCTTGGGAGCCAAAACCAATCCCCTAGTGAGATGCTCCTGTGAATTCTTGAGCGAGCTTTAGCCCAATTCCAAACATTCCTCTTCACCCAATCTAGAGGCTCTGCTGCGTTGAAGGTGGAATCGAATTCCTTTCTCTTCATCAATACCATACAACTTCATGCCAAACTGCCTTCCATATTTCTTCACCAAATCTTCCTTAGAGCAGTTGCATGTGTTGAAAAGTGCTGATAGATATTTGTACAAGCAGCATAGGTTATGCCGAACCAAGCATAAACTTCCAACCATAGCCCTTTTGCATTAGAGCATTCTATGAAGAGATGGGATATCGTTTTCAATGAGCGACCGCACATGACACATTGCCTAACCGGTGCAGCGATGTTTACTCTCCGTTTGATCAGGTTATCAATGGTTGGTATTCATGCTTGAAGTAGGCGCCAAGAAAACATTTGCACTCTTCCAGGTGGGATTCTTACCCAAATTTTTGCTAACTTTGTATCCTCTTCCGCCGCATACGACAAGATCCTTTTGAGTTTAGAGTATGCTGATGACACGGATTAAGTGTCAGTCTCAGAATCCATCCATTGCCATGAGTCCGCATAAGAGATATATCTTGCATTTACAGTAGGAGGCAGATTTTGCTGAAGATCCATCAGTTGAGCTAAATCTCTGTGTCTCAGATCACTTCAAAATGTTCGAGGCCAGCCTGGCTGCCCCTGCACCAAGGAACGCATATCAGCCACCGTATAATCCCATTGGGAGCTTTTCCTATATAAGCAATCATACGAAATAACAAGACATCCATTCCCGGTCAAGTTAGTTTGCCAAAATAGATCTTTATCCCATATTTTAGGTTCAGTTTCAAACAGGAATGGAGCCACTGCTCAGTCATGATGCTCCATATATCTTTCCAGTTATGAGATGTTGCATCTGGGAGCGTCAACAACTTCCAATCTGCCAAGTGATCATTCTGCCTGAAATTTCGAACCACTTCAGCACATAGACTATCCGGATTGGTTTTGAGCCACCATATCCAGTTTTCTAGTAGAGATTTATTCATGAGGTTTAAGTTCTTGAATCCAATACCACCCTGTTTCTTATCCTTACAAAGATCTGCTCACTTAATCCAATGAATGGATCTTGATTGTCCGCCTTGTTGTTTCCAGAAAAAGGATTCAAGAATCTTCTCTATATTCTTGATCACTTGTTTAGGGTATTTGTATAGAGAGAAGTAATATAACGTTATACTTTGCAGAACTGACTTGAGCAAAGTTGCTTTTCCAGCTAGAGATAAGAATATTTTATTTTGGCTATCCACTCTTCTCTGTATTACTTTGATAACCTTGTCCGAGTGCATAGCACGGCGAGGATTACCCCCGGCCCCCTACTTTCATGCCTAAGTATACAAAATGGAGAGAGGCAGACGAGCATGATAAAAGAGAAGTGAAGTACCTCATTCTGTTCTCCTGAATATTTTGGTCGGCCGTAGAGTTGGCTCTTTGCAAAATTAATGGATAGACCGAAGAGCAACTCAAATATCCTTAGAATCCCTTTTATTGTCTTGATGTTAGTTCTCGTGCCAATATTGAATGACAGAGTGTCGTCCGTATATTGCAAATGAGATACAAAAATAGAACCCATTTTTATCCCAGAAAAATAGCTTTTTGTAGTAGTAAGTTTAAGCCTTCCAAAATGGCTAAGAACAAAAATGGAGAAAGGAGGTTCCCTTGGCGTAATCCACGGTGCATTTTAAACTCTTCGGCGCTACTTCCATTAGTTAGTACAGCTGCATGAGCAGTTGAAACACATTCTCTAATCCATCTCACCCAAATATCACAAAATCCCATCTTGGACAGCATTGCAAGTATAAAGTTCCAGTCAATCGTGTCGAACGCCTTGGCAAAATCTACTTTAAAAAAAACAGCATGTTTCCTAGATGTCTTCACTGAGTGTATTACTTCATTGGCTATCAGAATTTGATCCAATATTTAGTGACCAATGATGAAGGCAGTCTGAGTTTTGGATATTACCTTGTGCATGACTCGTCTCATTCTGTTAGCTAACAATTTAGCTAATATTTTATAACCACTGCTTATCAAAGAAATTGGCCTGTAGTGGTCCAATGAAGTTGAACAAGAGTTCTTTGGCACCAGAGTGATAAAGGAAGAGTTAAGACCTCTAGACAACCTGCGTGCTCTATAAAACTCCATAATGAATGCTTTAAAGCTTCTCAGTGTTGTTGTATGAATAAAAAATTAAACCCATCCGGCCCGGGGCACTTGGAAGGAGAGCAACTCCAGACAATTGCTTTAATTTCTTCCTCAATAAATGGAAATATCAAGAAAGAATTATCTGCCAAGGACAGTATGGATACGGCTGGTATATCCAAGGTCGGTTGATCCCATGGTTCTGAGGAGAAGTGTGAAGTGAAATGTCTGGTAATTCCTTGTTTAATATAAGAAACATCCTCTAACCATACTCCATCCATAGTAATGCCTTTGATCTGATTTCTTCTTCTTTGGCTGTCAACCTTGGAATGAAAGTATTGAGTGTTTTGATCACCCTCACAAATCCACTGTAATCTTGACTTTTGCAACATGATAGATTCTTTATTTTGGAGAGTATGCGGTAATTCATTCCACTTTTCCTGTCTCAAAGTGACCTCTACCTTGGAAGGTTGCATTTGATCGGCCATTTGATAGAGGGATCCAAGATCGAAGCATAAAGAAGAAATTCTTCTATCAATATTCCCGAAGACATGCTTGTTCCATTATTTTAGAGCCATCCTCATTTGTCGTAGTTTTTCATGTAGAACGAACCTACAATTACCTGTAACATGGATAGCATCCCAGGTAGACTTTACAAAGACCGCAAAACCCTCCTTCTTCTCCCAACGATACAATGTTTTGAAAGCTTTAGGACCCCAATTCGCTTCATCTGATTTAAGAAATATAGGTTTGTGGTTCGAACTAGCTATGTCAAGTCCGATTTGGCACAGGTTTGGCCACTGATTTAACCAACCTTCAGAAAGGAGAAATCTATCAATTTTGCTGAAGCAATAACCCCCACGTGATACGCAAGTGAATTGATATTTATGCATAGGCAGGTCTATCATATTAGCTTCCATGATGAATTGACTGAACTCATGGATTTCTGTGATGTTCGAAGTTGCTGAACCCCTTTCTTTCCCCTGTACAGCTGATGGCATTAAAGTCGCCAACAATACACCATTTGCCATAAGGATCTCTTCTGATTGCACTTAATATGTTGTGCCACAAAGTTCGTTTTTTTCTTAGTTGACAAGGGGAGTATACGTTCAGAATTTTAACGGGGATAGCTTCGGCCCCCAGGTTCCCTCCAATCCCAGTATACCTTCATCTTTCCAAGAGTTCAATAAAGTGAAAGACAATGTATTCCATATAAAAAGGATCCCACCCGCACTGCCTCTTGCTTCATTGTGTTTCCATTCAAAATCACCATGGTTCCAAAGTTGTCTGCAACACCACCTATCCATCATCTGAAGTTTGGTTTCTTGTAAACACAGAAGATCTACTCTCTGCTTTTGGACTAGTTCCTTTATTTCTGCTCTTTTATGTTCAGAACCTAGTCCATAGACATTGTAAGACAGAATCCACATAGATTTAGACTTCAACCCCATTATGGTTTAGGTTTGAAGTGGTTCGGCCAAGAAGAGAAACCTTGTCCCTGTCCTGCATAATATTGAGCCGAGATTTGAGATCCGCCCTTGAGGTTCTAGGAGACACACCCAACTCAATCGCCAAATCTATAATGTCATACGAGGGTGATTTCGAAGAGGTACCAACAGATTCATCAAATTCATCCAAAGGGGGATTGACTTCCTCTGCTTAGATTGAGTCAACAAGAATCTGATCATTTACCTCTTGGATTCAGCAGAGTGCTCCTTGAGTTTATGCGCCGATTCCAGCGCTGGATCTAGAAATACATAGGTATCTTTTGACTTAACAACAAGGGAGCCCAGAGTTAACTCCAGCAGAGGCATAATCTTGAAGGGATCTCAATTCTAAGACGAGTCTTCAACTCTAGACGGGGCAATTGTATTACTGATTTCAATCGCCTCTACATTCTTGGCATAGTGGAGTTTCCCGTTGGAGACTTTGGACCGAAGACTGTGATTAATTCTTTTGTGTTGTCTCATCAAGAGTATTGTGAATGGGCCTTCTTGGGCCGGTTTGTTCAGCTGGGTCAGTTGAAGTATACGGTTTGTTCTTAGCGACACAATTGCAACTCCAGCATTCACATTAAGACTAGATCCGGGCATACAAGTATTAGAATCAGTGGGGCTCTGGAAATCTGATGTGGCATTCGAGGGAGCTGCATGAGATATATGACTTCCCATGTTCAATGGCTGGATAGGCGGGATCTCTGATATCAATAGGGAGTTGCTTCAAAGATTAAGATTATTCATACTGATCAAATCCTGTCTTTCCTTCAGATACACATACCCGACTCCCAACCTCTGGTACTAGCTCCAAGTCTTTCCCATCATCTTTGGTCTGGTCAGTAGGAGGGTTGACTGGAGCAGCTGTATCATTTTGATGAGTGTTGAGACTCAGAGAGAGACAATATGCATCTCTGAGCTGCCTAGGTCGACCTAGACTCCTCTAAGGATTTTTCCCAATTCTCCCACTAAGGCTAGCACTGAAGGTGTCCTACTCCTCAGTAATCCGGACGGTGAAGTTTCCTTCATATGTTACAACATCCATTGAAGTATGAATCACATTGAGTGAACTAGTTAGCATATTAATTCTTCCAAACAACATTTCAGACTTTGCAACCGTTTTCTCATCAATAGAGATAAGTGCACCTAATTTGCGAGCAATTTCTAAAAAGAACTCCTCACTTCAACAATGTATGAGAGTACCACGAACTCGAATCCAAGTCATTCTAGCAAGGCGCCCATTTAGCATATGCCATGGTCTGAGAGAGTGTAAACACAGACTCTCTATCATAGCTCTGTCTGTTGACAAACGTTGCTGATCATCTATGAATTGAAGCTTCATCAAAACTTCACCCCCTTCCATACGTACCCCTTCACTCCTCTCATAACCAGCAACACGAAGAGTGGAATTGAGACTGTTTAAGTTCAATACAGAGGTTGGAATACCAATTAAACACTTTAATAACAAGTCAGTAGAGGATGGATCATGTTTGAAGATGATGGGGGACGATTTCTCTTTGTTGTGTAACAGCTCATGACTTGGGTGGTATTCAGGGATATAAAGATGAGACTCTACCTGAGCAGTTGTCTTTCCACCAGGAGCTTGATTTCTTGCCTCACTTACACGTAGCTGGAAACATCTGATTAATATTCTATTTAGTCGATTCAGAATATCAGAAGAAATCCCATTTTTGGGGACATTGATGTCTGTTACCTTATCGTGCATAGAGAATGTATGCTACATTTCAGCCTTCTGCTAATATGTGGGAAAGTTTTTGAAATAGAAGGAGACGGAATCTGCTCAAAGCTTTCGTATGAAAGCAAGAAAGGGAGCACGGCCTTTCACCGGAGCATCATTTATATTTTGCCGAGGGCTCACCAGTTCATCCCGGCCTTTAATTGTAGTCCAGTCATTCTCTTTTTCAAGACACACATCTACACCGCCATTACATTCAGTAGGTGAAGGAATAGTTTATGGTAGTACTGGGATTGAGGAAGAGGAGGCCATCTGAATATCTGTCTAGTGGAACTAACTCCCGTCGAAACCTCCAACAAGGAACGATACACCACCGGGGAGTACCCTACCGCCAAACGTACCCGGAAAGTATAAAAAAAGTAGCCCCAAATGGAGACTTCCGGCGAAGAGGATCTACTTCAGGAGAACATGACGGGAAAGAGCATTTGTACGGTAGAGCATTTGAAAAAGCTCAAAACTTGTTAAACTACTCCTTGATTTCCCTTCATTGCTTTAGCTGTGAAAAACAAGAACCCAGACGGCTGGTGAGTTGTTTGGCTGGACCGGATGATTGGATGAGTTTGGTCTTTATATGGACCCTATGGTTGAAGGTGATAGAATCTCGGACTTTCCATAATGCAATTGTGTATAGTGTTGGATGAAACTTGCATTTTCAAGCTTGTTTAGTAGGTACTACGAGAATTGTATAGCAAACTTTTTTCTTTGTTTTCCAGCCAACTTCATTCAGCCCAAGGCCCAAACTACTTTTTAACATTCGATTCGGCAATTGATTTTTCTAGAACCTTCCCCTCAAGATACATCATATTGGGATTGCGGTCATGGCGGAACATGGCTGAAAAAATAGCGATCGCCATTCCGTTGTTGCTTTCTTCCGGTGCGCCGCCTTGGTCCTCCCTAAACCTCAACCCAGCAGAGCAGAGCTGGCCTCAATTTCCTCAACCAGCAAAAGATTGTACAAAATCTCCAAATCGATTACTTGTCGGACATAGAAACGCTCCCAATCCCATTTCTCAATTTCATTTCCATCTCCGGCGACTCACATTTCTACTCCTATTTCCTTTATACCGCGACATAGGCCCTCTGGTTGCAATCCAAACACCGCTAGGCCTGGGGTTCCGACAACGATGCGCGGATTTGCAGGGAAAAATGTCGGACAGACCCATTTCTATTCCGGATCACGGATGCTTCTGGATGTGAGCTGCCTTGGTGATTCCGGATTGTGCTTCGAGAAAAGTGAATATTCGGTGTCCCAAGAGTGCTTCGAGAAAAGCAAATCGGGTGACAGCTCGGTTGAAGATAGTGAAGAATACGAGAAAAGGTTGGGGTTTGTTCGTGGCTGAGCGGATTCCAGTTCGCCGGTGCATTTGCGAATTTGCAGGTTATTATAGAAAATGTTTTTTTGCCAATTTGAGAAGCAGTATAGAACATGTTGAGGCTTGTTGAGAGTGATTAAATCACCTCATGATAGTGTCGGATAACAATCCTTTTACACCATTGTACACATAACAACTCAACTAGCCTAGTACTAGCAAGGGCATATACAAGTCAACACTAGAATAGTCTAATGCTCCTTTGTATATATTTAAACACACACTTGTTCATAGAAAAATCAATACAGAATGGAAAACCTTTGTCTGCTAAAACTCTTCATCGTGTTCATTTATTCATCCTAAATTCAAGTTCTTAAGGTTCTTCAAACCTTTTCATGGTATCAGAGCAAACCATTCAAAGCTTAACAACTCTCTTCCTTTGATTTTTTTTTACCTCCTCTCTTCTCTGTTCTTCTCCTTTTTCATCCGTTCCTTCCTCCATCTTGTCAATATTCCACAAAATGGCTCCTCCTTCTTCTTCCATCTCTCTTTCCACCCTTGTTCACATCATTACCATTAAGCTCAATGATCACAACTTTCTTATTTGGAAAAACCAACTTCTTCCTCTCCTTGGAAGCCACAAGCTTCTCCCCTATGTTGATGGCTCACTTCCTGCTCTACAACAAATTGATCCTGCAAATCCCCTGGCTGAAAATCCTGAGTACATAAAATGGAGGGACATAGATGAGCAAATAGTTTCTTTCATATTATCTTCTCTAACCGACACGACTCATAATCACATTATTGGCCATTATACATCTCATGCTTTGTGGAGTGCTCTTCAAATTGCTTACAGTAATTCCTCCAAGCCAAAGGAGCACCGTCTTCGTCAAAAACTCTAGAGCCTGTAGCGTGTCAATCGTTCTATTAAAGAGTTTGTTACTGAGTTTAAACACTTATGTGATCATTTGATATCAATTGGCAAATCTGTTGATTCTTTAGATCAGGTTCACTGGAATCTTCAAGGGCTTGGAGCTGATTTCCATCCTTTTAGCAATACGAAACTGCAAGAATTTGGTGCTCTCCTTTGCTGATCTTATTGATGCTGCTAACAGCCACACCCTATTATTTCTTCGGTCTGTCGCACCGCAATTTCTGCCCCTTACTTTTCAGGTCACTGCTCAGGCGCCTTCATTATCTCCCTTACCTGCATCACAGTTTTCTCCACCGTCGTACTCACTGTCTCCGCCCTCTGCACCGGCACCACTGCCTACTCACCGTGGTGATTTTTCTAGCTACCAAGGTCGTGGTAGTCGAGGGAAAGCTCGTGGCCATTTCTATCGTCAATTGTGTGAGAAACCTGGACATACTGATGATCGTTGTTTTCAGTTTTAGAAATTTTCTTCTGCTACGGCACCTCCGCCGTGTCACAACACGCTGCCTCCTACCGTCAATTACATGGCTGCTGCTCAAGCTTTTGTTGCCAATTTGGAATCTTCCCAAATTCAATCACACGGACCCTTGATATTTCAGTTTGGCCCGTTTCCATATGGGCCACAAGTCTCCTCATATTATTCTGGTGGGCCAAATCCAAAATTTATTGGAGGTCATTTCTTTCCTTCTGCACAGACACCCAATGGGCCGATTGTTTGGCCCAATATCAAGGTTGTTCAGCATCCAAACAGCCCAGTATGGTCCCCTCAACAGCATATTTTAGTGGTCCTTTTAGCCCTCCTGTCGGGGCAATGGCCCCCTCAACTCACTCGGTACTGAGAATTTTAGGCCCTCAGCCCTCGAGTCATTTCATTTCTCCTGGATCTTCCGTCTCTGACTGGTATTTAGATACGGGTGCCTCTGCTCACATGACTCCATCCTCCTCTACTTTGGATCATCCCTTCCCATATGCCAGTAAGAATAGTGTGGTTGTTGGGAATGGTGCTTCTTTGCCTATCACCCATACCGGTACTTTCTCTTCACTTCCTAACCTTCCTCTCATGGATGTTCTTGTTGTTCCTTTGCTTACCAAATTTGCTCTCTATTAGTAAGCTCACTCAAGATTCACCTGTTGCTGTCATCTTTCTTGAAACTCACTTTGTTATACAGGATCGTCGTGCGTGGTAGGTTCTGGCAGCCGGTCGGCATGAAGATGGTTTGTATGTGCTAGAACGTGGCATTTTTGCTTTTGTTACCACCGTTTGCACCACCTCACCTGGATCTTATGACATTTGGCATTCACGTTTCGGTCATGTTTCTCCCTCTGTACTCACTTTATTACGTTAGAAAGGGCATATAGCTATTAGCTCTGTTTTGTCACCATACATTTGTGTACTTCATGTCTAGAGTTTGGCAAACGTGCGTGCCGGGCTATCCCGGCACGCACGGAGCGGTTTGTGGGCTGGAAAATCTAGCCCGGCACGCACACATTTTGTAAATGTGTGCGTGCCAAAAAACGCACGTTTTGAAACGTGCGTGCCTAGCACGACACACAAAAAAAAGTGTCGTGCCGTGCTAGCCCGCGTGCAAATGGGTCACGCACGTTTGCACGTTTTCTACTAAAACCTGTAAAATAAAAAAAATGAAAAACCTGTGAAATAATATTAAGAATCCCAAAAAATGGCCAAAAATGATTAAAAAAACCCTGCGAATAAATTGATTTGGTAACGGCTTTGCTCTGTTCGTCCAAAGTGAATTCTTCCTCTGTTCATCCAAAGTGAAAACAACAAGAAAACGAATTTTGATTTGGTAACGGCTTTGCTCGTCCTCTGCGGCTAACGACTTTACTATGATTTTCGATTTCGTGCGTAGTACTGTAGGTTAGGGTTTTATTTTGAAGATTTCGACAGGGGCTGAGCGGGACAAAGACGAACAGGGTTGAACTTTGAAGTCTGAAGAAATTGTTTGACAAAGTGAATTTGATTTTGATTTTTGAATTGAATAAATTGTAATTGGGAATAAAATAAAACAAATTTTGATTTGAAGTTGATAGTTGAAGTCGTGAGTCGTGACAGTGACTCGTGATTTGTCATTTTGCATTTTGTTTTATTTTTCAATTTCACGATTTTTAACTTTTTTTTGTTTTAACATTTTTTTTTTGAAATGTTTTTAGAAAACGTGCGGCACGTATGTAACGCGGGTTGCACCGTATCCGAAACGGTTTGCACCGCGCACGCACTGTTTCGTAAACGTGCGGATATTACACGCACGTATTTTGCAGGAAAAAAAATGGCACGCACACACGCACGTTTTCATGTGTGCGGTTTAGACACGTTTACACGTTTTTTCCGTGCGTGTCGTGCATAACACGTTTGCACGCACACGTTTGCCTATCTCTACTTCTAGAGTTGAGAAGATAGAGTCTTGATTGAGTTCACCCCACTTTACTAATGAATTTGCTGCGGTATTAGCTTCCATGTGTTTGATATTGATGTTGTAGAAGCTAGGCAGGATCTGTTTTATCTGTCTAATTTGTGACCTGATCCTCCATGAAGAGTTCTTGTTTGTGTATAAAGAGTCCACTAATATGGCAGAGTCAATCTCCACATCAATTTCAGGAAACCATATGATTGACAGAGTTGAATACCATATATAAGGGCATTAGTCTCGGCTTCAATACTAGAGCAAACAATGTATATATTTGCAAAGGCTTTTAGCATTTTACCTTGAGAGACTCTGATGATTCCTCCTCCTCCAGATGATTGTAACTGATGAACTTCCATTGATATTTAACTTGCAGTATATAAGGTACCTCACTTTCTTTGAACCGAGGAAGTAGCCATATCTATCTATCTGCTGAACCGCCTTCCTACACGCATTCTGGGATTTAATACAACACCCCAGACTCTCTCAAAACTCCTCTAAGTACCACCTTCCCTATCCCTACCACCATATGTATTTGGTAGTTTTGTCTTTGTTCATATTCCAAAGACTGACCGTACTAAGTTTCATCCATGTTCCCTAAAATGTGTGTTTGTGAAATATGGTAGCCAAAAGGGGTATCGGTGTTGTCATCCACCCTTCAGGAAAGTGTACATCAATTTTCTAGAAGCTGAGCTCTTTTACAATAGCTCATCTCATGGCCAGGAGGAGATAGTAAAATCCTACCCACTCGATTGGCTACTATACTCTAGTACACTACCTTTATCACCGTCCCTAGATGATCAGGAGACGGGCCAAAGTGAAGCTGAAGCTAAGGTGTGCATAGACCTCTCTACTAAGTGCCCCTCGCCCATGACTTCTTTGCTTACGGATATCGATGTACCCCGTTCTACCACTGCAACTGTTTATGATAATACTCACCATGAATAGGCTGAGTCAGACATGATGGAGCAAGAGCCAAGCAGATATATATTGCCACCCAGCACACTCAAGGAGTACCTGTGAAGCGGTATGAGGTAGAGCATGTACCAGGTTAATCAAGATACCCGATGACTAATCATGCCAAGAGGAGTCTAACACCACCAAATTAGGCATTCTCAGCCTTTGTACATTCTACGACAATACTTCACACAGTGACCGAGGCCTAGGGACGTGCATAATGGAGGCAAGCCATGAAAAAAGAAGTGCAGACACTTGAGAAAAATGTGACTTGCCTCCTCGCAAGAAACCTGTTGATTGCAGATGGGTGTTCACGGCCAAACACCTAGCAGATGGTTCGATTAAAAGATATAAGGCACGTTTGTAGCTAAAAGATACACCTAGACATATGGAGTGGACTATGCTGAGATTTTTTCACCAGTGAAAAAAATTGATACTATTCAAGTTCTATTCTCCATAGCTGCAAATCTAGATTGGCCCTTGCACAAGTTTAATGTAAGAATGCTTTCCTCCATGGCGATCTACAAGAGGAAGTATATATGGAACCCCCACTATGCTTCTTTGATAACTTCAAGAATGGTAAGGGATGTAGATTCAAGAATGGTAAGGGATGTAGACTTAAGAAAGCACTATATGGCCTAAAACAATCTCCACAATACTAGTTAGGAGTAGCCATGAAAAAATACGGTTACATCCATAGCAATTTTGATCACACACTATTCCTAAAGAAGAAAGACAAACTTATCACCTACCCAATCATCTGCGTCGATGACATGATCGTTACAGGCAACAATGATGCTAAAATCCAACAACTCAGACTAAATCTATTTCAAGAATTCGAGATGAAGGACCTAGGCAAATTAAAATACTTTCTCAGAATTGAAGTCCTAGCTTTTAACACGGGATATTTATCTCTCAGAGGAAATATATTCTAGACCTCCTTGTAGAGATCAGTCTAATTGATTGTAAACCAGCTGAGACGCCTATGATAATAAATCAGAAGTTGTGATTTAATAGGGATCTTTGGATGCTAACCAGGACCGATACCAGTGGCTAGTGGGCAAGCTCATTTACCTGTACCACACTAGACCTGATATCACCTATGCAATCATCATTGTGAGCCAGTTTATGCATAAGCCTCAGGTAGATCATATGGAAGCAGTACTAAGGATAGTTTGATATCTGAAGAAAAAAAACTAGGAGAGGGAGCATATTCAGGAGGAATGGTCATCTCGACCTTCAGGGGTATACTGATGCAAACTGGGCCAAAAATTCGGCTGACCAATGATCTACCTCTTGTTACTTGATGATGATTGGAGGTAACTTTGTTACCTGGAGAAGCAAGAAGTAAAAGGTAGAGACATTGTCGAATGCAGAAGATGAGTTTTGAGGAATTGCTCGTGGCCTAGCTGAGATATTATGGTTGCAAAAACTTCTAACCAACATTGGATTTCTGGTAAAGGGAGTATGCCTACTAAAAACGTGACAACAAAGCAGTCATATAAGTATTTTTGAAAATTCAGTACAGCATGACTGCACAAAACACTTTGAAGTAGATAGACACTTCATCAAAGAAAAGTTGAGGTGCGATAAGTTTTCCCTTCGTGAGATCTGAAGATCAGCTTGCAGACATATTGACCAAGGCGGTCTCGGGAATGGCACTCCATGACGTGTTGTGCAAGTTGGGTGTCTTAGACCCGATGACCCAGTTTGAGGGGGAGTATTAGAATAGCTAAATAAGGAGGGAATCATGATTACAATGTATAAGGAAGTGATCCTATGAAATTAGGGACACTATCCTTAATCACCCATGATCCCCTCCTTGGTTAGAACTTACCAAACATGTTAGTCTCCTGATCTATAAAGGAAGACAACAAAACAATGTAGAAATATACTGAATGAAAGCAATTATCATTCTTAAATCTTGTTTATCCATATAACAAAAACTGCCAGGGAAAATCATAAAAAGTCAACTACATCTACACTATTTACATGCCATAATGAAACCAGAGGAAAGTATTGCATTACACCCTTTATCAGAAACTGGGGAACCCTCAGAAGAGGATCGATAGTCGTGGCAGTCTAGACCAGTCCCAATATTTGTGCCTCTAAAATTTATTTTACCAGCAGAGATCCAATGCCATACACTTAGCTTTACCCAATCAATAGACTGTGCTGGTCCTCCTATCTCCAGATTAATCTGGCTACAGTTATGTTTAGCATGAGTGAACTTATGTACTCTTTTGTGGGTTGTTTCAAACTTGGTTGTAGTTTTTTGTGGTGTGTTTACAAATATCTATTTTGTGGGTTCGGGAACTATGCTTTATTTATGAGATTGGAATTCAGCTGATTATCTTTTGTGGGTTGGATTTTGAGCTGGATATGGATGCTTTGGATTATGCTTAGTTTTTTATCCAGAATTTTCTTTTGTTCATGTCCCCTCAAATGCCCAACATACCAAACAAGCAATCTAATCAATCAAATTTTGGTCCATCGAATGGCTTGTATTATTTTCAATCTTCCATAATTACAGCAGTAGAGATTAAAGAATATAGTACTAATCCAGCTATCGAACGGCACCTATCCCTAATCCCCCAATGTGTTTTATCTTTATCTTTTCATAACAAGAGATTCCTGTGCGTTTGTATTTCAGCATTGGCTTCCTACTATACACTGGGCGTTTAAGTTGTTGGGCCTAAAGGCTTTTTTCTGCACAATTTAAAAGAAACATTTCATTTGTCATGTTAGTGACAATATGCAATGGTGAAGGGAGGACCTATTAAGGTGGGGTGGGGGGGTGCTGCCCCCTCAAATTTTATTTTATAAATATTTTACTATAATTTTTTACCAATCTTTTTTTTACTCGTCCCCTCGAAAAGGTCCATCCAAAAAAAACAAGGAGAAATCAGTATTTGAACCAAGAAGTAACGACTATCATTCCATTCAGTATAATCCCATACAACTTACCAATCAACATGACCTAATCTATCAACAAATCCAACCCTAACAAGAATCTTCCCTCTGTGAACGGATGAATGAAATAGGAATCATCTCCATTCATTCTCAATGAATGATGTAGGTAAGAACCAAAGCAAGAAGCATTAGCACATAGGCGACACCTTGATCAACGGAGACACCTGAGGAGGAAAACAAAAACAATTCAAAAAATCAAACACACGAATTGACAAAAATAAAATCGACCGCGTGACCCAGAGCGAGAAACCGAATGTACTCACCGTCGTTGGAAGGGCCCGGCGCCGGTGCAAGTAATTGGGCGGCGCTTGATGGGAAGAAGAAAGAAAACACAACACAGAAAACAGTGAATTCAGCCATAAATTTGAGCCTCAGAACCTCCATTCGACTCGATTGGTATCCAATCCACCAGGGCAGATCAATCTGGTCTGCTGCTGTAGAAGCGTTGGGGTTTTTAAGGACCGAGAGGAGGAGTCTAGGCGCCGTCGATGGTGTACAAGTCTAAGCGCGTGATTTTTGACAATGGAATCTTGTCCGTCTGACCCACGTGATAGAAGCATCGGTTGGACAGTCAATATTCTCACCTTCTCTAGAGGGTCGAAATTTCCAAGACAGAGAAAATTCCAATGGCAAATTAAATGTGTATTTAATCCTAAACTAAATTATATTGCAATTCAGTTTACACCATAAATCAAGTCTAACTCTATCTAGAACAAACCTTGAATTTAAAGAGTAACTCACAAGTTGGGAATAGATTTAAATAGGGGAAAACACTCTTTGAAATGCACGTTAATATTTGAAAATCTAAACTAAGACCTGATTTTTTTGTATCTCTTAAAAAATAAATAAATAAATTTTAGATTATTTCAAAAATAATTTCTAAACACGACGAGGGTATATTTGGTAGATCGATTCTTAGATGATAACTAATGTATTTCATGAGTAATCCACACATACGATCTGTTGGGTATTCTGTGTGTTCCAATCACTTTTTTTTTTTATAAGTAATGAGGATAACAGAGACACAGACCACAGTATCGGGGTATCCTTTGGGCCCAGGGGCCCGCCGACTAATCCCCTTAGCATGACAGTGAATACTCCCTCACTGGAGCTAGAACCCTCGACCTCTAGGCAAGCCCTGAGAATCGAAGGCCGCACGCTCAACAGTTAGGCTAGCATGCACCGTCGTGTTCCAATCACTTCACATGTTGCCGTACACATATTGGCACCGAATTCTAATACATGAAAACAATAAGCGTATTGCGTTTAGCACTTTCAATCCCACCTCAAAATGATTCGTTACTCTCGTCTACTTTCTATTATTTACACAATTTGTCATCAATATACACCCCAAAATCTCCATCGACACCTAAAACTAATCCCGTCGTACCAGAAGTCACCTTTGTGCTGTTTCATCTCCAAAACTCCAGTCGCAAGATCTACCATTAATTCTTCAAATCCGACCAACATTCTTACTTTTGGGTGGAGTCGTGGACCGCACGTTTCACACTCTACGTACACAGTCCACTCTACCCAATGTTTCCTCTGTTTGACTATGGCATTGGTAAAAAACATCTAAGAGTTTTTTTTGCAAATCTTTGTATAGTGTGATTTATATTTGATTTTATATTTTAGATTTGAATTTACTTTGTCTTTTTTAAATATATAGGGTGTTTGGAAAAAAAGTAGTAGGTTGATTAATATGGGTACATGTATCTTGTTTATGTCATTTTCGATTTGAAATTATTTGTATTATTTTAGATCTAGGGTCCAGATTTTCAGTTTCCAATTTCTAGGTTGTTTTGTTGGAGTTTATAAGGATATGGATTGCTTTCTAGATTAATTTGAGTATATGTATGTGATTAGGGAGTGCACTGACAGAAAGAATGTTGTTTAAGTTTTGTATTAGTTTCATATTAATACTTCAATATTAGTTTCAGATTGATGCTTCAATATTAGTTTTGGATTTTGCAATTTTCCCAAGTTGAAGAATTCTTGCTCCCAAGCATAGTTTTCGTGCTCTCTGATTCCTATGGAAATCCATTTGTTGTTTTCTCCTAGTTTGATGAACTAACCATGTTCTATGCTGAAGTAGATGGAAAGAGTGTTTATTTAATGTTTGCTGAATTATGTATTTGAATATTTTGTTCAGAGAACATTATGTTTCATCAAGCCATAAGAATACAGAAACAAAGTGAGTAATCTATGTTATATAATTATTTACCAATTTTTACTTGCTCGATTTGGGTTTATGTATATGTTATCTGTCTTATCGTGTTTACATTGATGAATGTTATTGACAAACTCTTGCTTTATATGGTTCGAAATCCAAAACCCTTAGGCTGCGTTTGGTATCCGGTCAAAGGGTGGACAATCAGGTTTTTCTATTTTCTGTCCGTGCTTATCCAATGTTTGGTATCCATTTTAGGCTACCCCTGCCCGTCGGATAACTTTTCGGGCAGGGTCAAATAGGTGTCAACTCCCTTTTTTTTATCTAACTTTGATGGTAGGTTATTTTTATTCAGCCTCAACTTTGATTGTGCAAAGACCAAAATACCCTCATTTATTCCAGAAATTACATTTCTATCACATATAAAAACAAATTTAGAACTCTATATAAAAACATATAAAAATAGATTAATTAATTTAAAACCCCATTACTAATTAATTTAATTTATTTAAATTA